>MU224565.1:575799-590574 GCA_018584345.1 Thuja plicata | reverse complement strand
CCCGAAGTGTATCTTGGAACACGGTAGCTGCTGGTGACTCGGTAGCTATATTGTCACTCGATAACCGTTGGTGACTCGGTGATAACTGACTTCTTGGTTGGCTTCAACTGATGACTCGGTAGTTATGGTGAAGCTCGGTGACTACCGTCTGCTTGGTAAATACTGAACTGTTCATATGCTCGGTGACCACTGTTCTGCTCGGTATGAACTGTTTAACCGGTGAATGCTCGGTATAGGCTGTGGACTGAGTGATGAGCTCGGTAAGCATTCAGAATCAAATAAGTGTTTTCATTAAGTGTTTTCACTGATGACAAATATATCATAATTCCAACAGATCACTACATCTAGAATCCAAAGGATCCCCCAGTGCAATTTAATGCCATGATGTTCAACTCCTATGAGTCTAGAGAAGGGGAAACCTTAGATACCTTCACAAGAGAAAAAGATTTTGTGTTCCCCTTTCAAAGGGAAAATGAACCTGAGTACTCTGAAGTACATGCCTTCCAAAATGATCAATGAAACTTGTACAACCTTCAGAGCAAAAAGGAACCTTTCACCGATGGCATACCTCCAAGAAAATAACCAACCCCATTGGATCCTGGGGCTAGTAACAACCCCATGCCTCCTAAAGGTCCTAATACTCCCGCACCCCCTACGTCAAGCACATATGTTGGCTACAGAGGCGCGGCATGGTCAAATGACAAGTATAGCGTGGTTGATGAACTAAAGAAAACTAAATCGAACATATCCATGTTTGAATTGCTGCAAGGTTTCCCATCCCAGAAGGAGGCCCTTCTGAAGTCTCTAGACCATTCAAAGCCTGGTCCATCAACCACTAGTACAAGGACACCTACATCCATTATACACACGTCAGAGGCTTTCCCTACCATGTACAAAGATAGGATGGAGGTCCCACCATTTTTACTCAGTCTATGGATGTTTGAAAAGAACCTACACAATTTCCTTATTGATTCAAGAGCTTCTTGAAATGTCATGCCCCTATCAATCTGCCAAAAGTTGGGAATGGCACCCAAAGTGACAAACCAAGTAGTCATACAACTTGATAAGACCAAAGTAAAAGTGATTGGTGTGCTCAAAGATGTCCAAATCTAGTTGGTAGCAGATCCAAAGATACAAGAGCACATAGACGTGCATATAGTAGACATACCTGAGACCTATGGCATGCTATTAAGCTGACAATGGACCAAGTGCTTAAGAGGATGGCTCTCCATGGATTTCACCCAGCTGTGGCTACCTTGGAGAGGTTTGAACAAACAAATCAAGATAGATTTGGAGCCTAAATTGAAAAGGATGATCACTGAGTATAATGCCCCAAATGAAGTCATGTTCACCCAGACAAATTTGGGCACTTATTGGATGGACAAAATCCTCATGTTCCAAATCCAAGAAGACCAAGAATTGGACCATAGTCCCATCCAAGGCCTCCTTGAGTTACATATTGGTGATGACATCTTCCAAAGTTTCATAACAACATGACAGCCAGTTTACGACATCTACGACAGTATGCAGACCCTAATATTTTGCTAATACCAGGGTACTACTGACTACACCGGGCTAGCCATTCTGAGTTCACATGGCACAGTTCCCAGGAAGAATTATCATGGGTATTAACCTAGATCACCCTATCAATTAAGCCATCAGGAACTCTAACAGTAAAAGAGGATATCCTTGAGATCAAAGACAAGAGCAACACTTGGCTAGAGATAGTCAGCCCAATCAATATAATCACTCCAAGACAAGATCATGATGGTGGGTCTGACTCCGATGATAGAAGTCTTTCCTTGAATTTACTCAGTGACTGGAGTACCTTATATGACGGGTCATTTCCCCCTTACAAAGAAATGGAAGAAGACACAAGCGGTGCTAGTACTAAATCCCTCAATCGCCAACATACCCAAAATTTAGGAGAGTTGACTTCTTCTAATAGTGATGGGGAAAAAGGCAAAAAATCAAGACCAAAAAATCAAGACCAAGGAACTTCCTAGAAAGAATCCTACCAATTCAAGCTCCACTAAGCAACCCCAGATATGGAAACTATGCTTCGATGGCTCCAAATGTAAATAGAGATCAGGTGCAGGAATCGAACTAGTAAACCCAAGAGGTAAGTCTTTCTATGCCGCTTACAGGTTACAATTTCTATGCACTAATAATGTTGCAGAATATGAAGCATTGATCCGGGGACTCCTCTTAGCCCACAAGAAGGGGTTAAAGATACTAACTATTGAAGGATACTCACAATTGGTCTTTAAGAAAATCCATAATTGCAACATAAGAAATAGGGGGTTTTAGTTTATGTGATGTTACCAAAATGAAAAGTAAGGAGATATGTTTATTAATTTGTTTGATTTTCTTAAAGTGTGTTAAATCCCTTAACCCTATATTACATTTAATTTTATTCTATTGATTATGTATTGCAATTGTGATTAGGGAGAAGATAAGAGGCTCCTTTTCTATCCTCAAATGCACAAATGGAAGTGTGTGTGTGTATTTGGGTACTTGTTGAAAATAACACAAACACTCAATAGGTCATTGCATTAGTCCAAATGGTTAGATAAAATGTTCAAAACCACTAATATCGGCCTATTTCCTTCTAACTAGAAAGAGTGTAATTAGTTGCATATTAGCCCTCAAAATATGCTACAAATCAGTGACCAATACTATTCTAGCATGAAGGATTTAATTCAAAATTTAAGCTAAAAAGATGAAAAAGCATGTATTCTAGCTCTAAAAGATGAAACTAAAACAATGCAAAAGCATGGAATAAAGAGTGGAATGTAAATCTAAGATAAATTCAACAGCATAACAATGTGTTTTTATCTAATGTGAAGGCTTATTTTCTCTCAAAATAGGCTTCTATTTATAGAAGAATGGGAGAGAGAGAGAGGGGGGACAAGGTTCATTTATGAATTAGAAGACTCATAAATGAAGATGTAAGAGCTATTAATGTCCAAGGCATTAATAAGGCATGGGAGAGACATAGGCTTAAGGCATCTTCATTAATAAGGAATTAATGAAAACCTTAAAGAGGCAACAGAGGATGTAAGAGGATGGCTTGAGAAAGTAGACCTTAAGGAGGTCAAGCTTGAGAAAGTAGACTTTCTCAAGTGGGTTGAGTTGCTAAGTATTCCTTAATGGAATGTGACAACATTAGGAAGTGGGTTAGAGTAGAATTTAGGATTAGGATTAGATTAGCAAGGGGGGAATAGGTTGGGAAGGGTTAGAACCCGTGGTAGAAGTGGTTGAGATAGGTTAGGTTGGGGTTTGAGGGAATATTAATAAATGAAATAAACTTATTTGATTCATTTAGAAATATAGGAATTAATTATTTAAATAATGAAATTGGTTTTTAATAATTTGGGGACTATAGCCATTTTAATTAAATTAAATAGGCTAGGGGAATGGGTTATTTGCAAGTGGATATTTGATTTTAGGGATTTATTTAATTCCTTTATAATTAAATACTATAGCCATATTTGATTTTGATTTGATTTGATTGGTCAAAATTGATTTGAATTATATGGCTATAATAGTTAATATAAATCAGTGATAAAAATCACCAAGGATATTAAATTGATTTGAAGAATTATGTCAAGCAGTAACAGGGTCATTTGGACATAATCAAGGGTATGATCACACTTAGGGAAAATAGGGTCCATAGTTGGAATAGACCAAATTCAAGTGGTTACATTTGCCCCTCTTTGAATTGATGTGCAAGCAGCGCATTGATTTAAAGAAAGTTTTTGATTTTGACTTCAGAAAGATTGAGAATTCCATTCTTGGTTGTCGAATGAAATGTTGATGAGATTAGTCTCACACTTGATTGAACAAAACTAATAGAATTGATTTTGAACTTGGTTTTCGTCCAAAGATCAATAAAAGATTTTAAAAATACCAATTCTAAACTTGGTTGTCGTCTAAAAATTGATAATACTGATTCTGAACTTGGTTGTCATCCAAAAGCCAGTATGAAGCTGCTAGGAGCTTTAAAAATCTTTTAAAATGAGGAAACATAAGATATCCAACTCATGAGAACCAAAGCTTACTATCCAACAGTTCTGAATTAGTCAAGGAACTGTTATGCCCCTAGTTTTTTTGATAACGAAGTCATTTTGATGTTGTTTCGAGCAAAAATTTAATTGATGATAGTGTGATCATGCCCCCTCGAGAACAAAATTGAAGGAAAAGAAATAAAATCCCTCAGTTTGAATAAACGTATTACTTGTAGAAAGTAGTTAGGGTAAGAAAGAATGAAGTAGAAGGTGTGTTTAAAAATAAACACATGATTATCAAGTTAATTACGTGAAAATATGAGTGATAAGGCTGATAAAATGATGTTTAGTCCAAGATGGAGGATGAGATATGCAGTATTTACTATTTACCAATATGATGAATAAATGGAGCAAATTCACAATTTTTGAAAGTGTCACAAAAAATGACACTGTGATATTGAAAATGTTGTAGGCACTTTTGATTTGGTTCCCGATTGAGAAAAAAGAGAACACAAATGATCTTGAAGTTGTCCGGGAGGAGTTTTGGAAACCCTAAATGTCTCAAAAGACCCATATAAGCCTCCAAATTGACCATTTCACTATTCATTTTCACATTTAGCTATAGCAAATCAGAGAGCTCTACAGAGAAAATGGTGGTCCCCGTGAGGAAATATTGATTCGAGCTGAGCCGACGACACCAGCGACTAGCCGACTACCCACCACCGGTAAGTACCTGATAAACTATCTTGTGAAATTTGAATTTTTAAATTTGATGTATTTTTGTGAATTTTAGAGCCCCTAGAAGGTAGGATCACATCCGAGATTCTAGATCACATCCTGCGAAACGTGCATCGCATCCAGTTTTTCCCAGATCGTATCTGGTTTTTCCTGAATTCTCTGTTGCATTCAGGTTTTCCCGAATCACATCCATTCTTTTAGATTTAGTCTTGTTTTAGATAGAATCCATCAGGGGATCATATCCTAGATTTCAGGGGTCCTACCCCACATTTACGATCGCATCCTACTTTTCTAGGATCGCATCCCATATGCGCAATTGCATCCTGTATTTCCAGGATTCCATCTGGTAGAAGACTTAGGTTTTTAAATTGCTTTGATCTGTTTGCATCCTACGAACTTGGAATGACTTAGCAGAGTAGGAATGTGCCCTTTGTTATAGATAGAATGCTGATGTTTTACTGTGTTGTCAAAAATCAGACCCAGTTTGAGGTAGTCGCCTTTCGCGGCACTTATCCTGTGCTAGTTCTGACATTGTCTGGCTAATTGTCAGGTGATGAGAAGACTACCATGATCCAATGTGGATTGCGGTCACTGATAGGTTTACCTGAGATCAAGGTAAACCAAGGGTTGTTGACTGCTCTAGCCGAGAGATGGCATTCGGAGCACAACACCTTCCACCTACCCACTGGTGAGATCACTGTGACTCTAGAGGATGTTTGGAGGATCTTGCGCGTACCCATGGTTGGTCATGAGGTGTTCTTCGATTCGAGACCTAGCATGGCAATTGGGACTACTCAAAGATTCTTCTAGGATGATAGTATAGATCGTAGATACCTATCCTGGGATTATATGGTCGATCACTATGATCGATTAGCTATATACTTGGCTGGATTAGTAGGTGGCATCCTTATACCAGACAGAGGGCAGCATGGTTTCTTGGTGGGCTGGGTCAGCATGGTGGAGCAGATGATCATCCACTAGCAACATTTTTCCTGGGGGAGCTATATATTAGCTCACATATACCGTGAGCTCCATGAGATTGTATACCACCATACTTGTAGCATGACTGTGGGTATACTGATTCTTCATATTTGGGCTTCGGAGAACATCCCTGTGACATGGTCGATTGTTGACAGGTAGAGGACACCGGAGCAGCCCTATGTGTACATGTATACGACTCTTAGAGTAGCCCCACCTGGGCAAGGTTGAGTATTGGCATCAATTATTCGACGATATAACAAAGGTTGTGTGGCGACCATACCTAGACTATGAGGTATGGACTTTTGATGCATGACAGGTGCCTTTCTTATGTTAGAGCAGATATTTGATTGGGTGCATGATATATATCATTGAGTACTTCTTGATCACCAGAGTTCTGAGGTAGTATGGCTGATGACAGGGCCGTACAGAGGATGTGGTAGTATATGCTCGTATTAGAGATGAGGCAGTTGAGTGGGGTGCACAGCTTACTTATGAGACTGCCTCACAAGATATCTAAGATATGGTGGCGATAGACTGGGACCCTCGCCTATATGTTGAGGATGCTAGAGTGTTAGATGGGTACGCTGCGGAGATGCTTCAGCATCCATTTCCATGATTCACAGTGCCTGAGGAGATCATTCCTAGTATAGAGGAGCCGCTGGATTATGATCCTGAGGATCAACCTATTAGGGGGAGAGGCAACAGAGATAGAGCACCAGGGAGACATAGGGGCCGTGATGGTGGTAGATATGGTGGCAGAGGCAGCAGGCATCCTCCCCTAGATGATAGACACGGTGGTGATGATAGGGGGGAGGTGGAGAGGCAATGGATACCGGTGGTCCAAGTGGCAGTGGTTAGAGACGGCAGAGATATAGATTTTTGGCCCCACAAAGAGATCCTGGCATGTTACTTACTCTAGAGCAGCAGAGACAGTGGAGACAAAGAGTGCAGGAGAAAGATTCTAGTAGAGATGGGGACCCTCTATCTAGGTGTGAGCAGGAGAGAGAGCAGCTCAAAGCTCAGATCACAGCCTTGGAGGCTAGGGTTACCACTACTGATGCACTTTTAACAGACAGGGATAGACAGCTTGAGTGACTAAGAGTTGAGAGGGATACATAGGCCCGGACAACAGTCCATTAGGGACAGAGGGTGACATATTATTACACCTTGTATCATGCAAAAGTACCGGAGGGGTAGAGAGCACCTACCTTTTCTCATATAGCTCAGCAATCAGAGGGGGCCATGCCACCTCCAGCAGCTCCATTTATGCCACCTCCTCCTCCTTGTCCTGACCAAGGAGAGGGGGCGGACCAGAGTTGATATCTTGCACCATTTTGTTTATTTTGAGATCATACATGTATATTTGGATCGTGTTGAGATCCCCCCTTTTTGTATATTACATTGATTTGTACATATATATGATCCTTGTTTTGGTGTACTAATACTCTTTATGCTCACTAATATACTGTATACTTTCTGATACACTTTATGCTATGATATTCTTTATGCTCACTGATACTCTTTATGCTTTGATTTGTACCATGTTTATGATGATGTATATCTGATGCAATTTCTGGATTCTGACATGTTTCATGTGGTAAATGTATCTAGTTTGCTTTCCATAGATGTGGTAAATCTATCTTTTGCACATGTGATGATATCCTGATCTTGTGATGAGTTAGTTCATAGATGATAACATCATTTCATAATGTGGATGTGATGAGTATATTACTAATAGGAATAAATGATATCTATGTGAAAATGCAAATGTATGTTTCTTTGTTTTTCCAGTTTATGCAGAAATATATGTATGGATGCACTTAGGATGTAGAAGTAAAAAATGCCATACATGGATGCTTTATTTTTGTAGTCTCCAGTTTCGTGTTTTTCAAATGAATGCAAAATCTATGCTATGGATGATATCAGCAATATAAATGGTATAATTAACTTGATATGTGTAGAAGAAGATAGAAACCATGTTTTGAGCTTAAATTTCCTTATGTTGTTATTACTGTTGGCAAAATGCATCAGGCAATCTTTAAATGCAGCTATATGAAGACTCTTAGGACTTGTCACTAATTTAGCAAAGTCTGCAACATTTTTATCATCATTGGGAACTTTTTGGAATGGATACCACCTGATAGTACAACCATCACTAATACCCACTGATATTATAATAATATGAATACTATGTTTTATTGGAATGTCAGAAATAGACTTAGGCATCAAGGCATAGAAGCCAGGATAACAAAATAGTCACCTTCCTTTTAATATAATAGATTCTGAGTAAGGCAAGATATTGGACCCATAATGACCTTGAAAATTCATATCCTTGGGTACATTATGATACGTATACCTTAGTGAGAATCTGAATCATAAAATAGATAAGGAAATTGTGTCAAACTCATCATAGTTTACACATAACAAACATCGAGATATATGCAGCTATCCACCCATAGTAGCAGCTCTTACCATAAACATCCAAGTTAGGTGAGATTTATAGGATCATGTGAAACAATCACCATACGCAGAAATTCAAGAAAACATTATGCCCCCTATCCTTGTGACTCTTTGTCTTTGCATAGACGTCATTGAATAACTAAGAAGACATAACAAATCATAAATTGAGAATCAATCAGATAAAATTCATAATTACTTAGATGCCCCTAGTTGAAAACATCATCAGGACATAAAAGAATCATAATCAAACCATGAGAAAACTGTGTGTTAATTAGTACTTTGTTCATCCATATGTCAAACACAGTAAAGATTCATCAATTAGAAATATAAGAAATATGGCGCTCCACGTCTGTGCCTTGATAGGATAATCCATTCATGTTTGCGATCCAATACAGCTTTGTAGGAATTCTATTGAATGTCAATGTTATGTCCCATGTTTTGAAAAGATATTTTGGTTTCTGGGAAAGTGACATTGTTTTGCATGTATTGAGAAACATTGTGTCTATGAGGAAAACCATCCTAGAGAAACCTAGCAACCGTAACTGACTATGCCAACAAAGATGCCCCCAGTGCAGAATGACTTATTCCTAAGACGTAAAGATAAATAAATCCCAAGCGAGGATAAAAGAGTTTTGTAGGAAAATAAAGTCAGCGTATGAGCACAGGAAAAATTATGAAGGCCTGGTATCAGTAGTGCATTAATAGATGGAGCACAGAACACAAGTGATGCCTGATTGCTAGGTTTTCACCACTTGGCAAGATCTTTCTTTTCTTTTTTCTACCAAGATGCCTGTTTTACCAGGTGCTCATCAAGGCACTTTTCTCTTTTTCAATTTTTTTGCTATTTTTTTTTCTTTTTAGAATGTTTTTGTAGTATCAAGGCACCTGTTTACTAGGTTTTCACCAAGGATACCCATTTTGTAGGACTTTTTCCACTATTTTTAAATTTCTTTAGGATCAATTTTCTGAATGTTTTTGGTATTTTGCAAGAAATTTTTGTTGTACAGGCTCTGTTAGCCGAACATTAAGCATAGAACCGCTTCAAATGTAGAGTGTTGATAGGATTTGGGAGAACATCTCCCTCAGGTGTAGCTAACTGATAAGCTCCAGTCCCAAAGGTAGCAGTGATAACATAAGGTCCCACTAGTTAGGTTCAAACTTTCCTTTCTGCTCCCTATTAGGCTAGTTCTTAGGATTCTCTTTTAGGACAAGATCTCCCACCTCAAACTTGCGTGGTTTAACCTTCTTGTTGTAACCTTTGGACATTCTTTCTTGGTACACTTTGAGGTGATCAAACGCATATTGTCTGCACTCATTTAGTAGGTCTAGAGAATTTATTTGATCAATGCAGTACTACTCATCAATAACTAGTCCTTGTAAAGATATCTGCAAAGATGGGATTTCAACCTCAATAGGTAGTACTGCTTCAGCGCCATAGACTAGAGAAAATGGTGTGGCTCCAGTTCATGTTCGGATGCTTGTTCTGTAGGCCCATAATGCTGAATTTAGTTGTAGATGTCAGTCTCTGCCATACTTGCTCACAGTTCTGTGTAGGATTTTGAGAATGTTTTTGTTTGACGCCTCAGCCTATCCATTACCTTGAGGATAATAGACCAAAGAGCAATGTTCAGTAATGTGAAACTGTTTACAGAGGTCATCAATGTCTTGGTTTTTAAATTGCCCCCCATTGTCTATCACAATTGAAGAGGGTATCCCATATCTACAAATTATGTAGTTCAGAATGAACATAGCCACTTGTTTGTTAGTGGCTTTGATAAGCAGCACGGCTTTGACCCACTTTGTGAAATACTTAGTGGTCGTAATGATGAACTTATGTCCATTTGAAGAGTTGGGATATATCTGTCCAACCAAGTCAAAGGCCCATTGATGAAATGGCCAATGTGTTATAAAAGGTATGAGTTCTCTGGTAGGATCATGGATGAGGTTTCCATGTGTCTGGCATTTAAGACATGATTTGGAAAATTGAATAGCATCTTTCTCCATGGTAGGCCAATAATAGCCTACTCTGAGCAGTTTTTTAGCTAATGAAAATTCGTTCGAGTGTGATCCACATACACCTTCATGGATGTCTTTTAAAGCTACATCAAACTCTTATAGTTCTAAACACCGAAGAAGTGTACCATCAAGACCATGTCAATATAGGTTGTTGGTTATGAGGATGTAACGCGATGCTGTCCTAATCAGGGATCTTTTCTCATTTCTAGATAGATGGGCGGGAATGGTTTGGTAAAAAAGATAGGCAATGATATTGGCATATCGGGATTGATCTGGGGTATTTAAGGCACATATTACCTGGTATTTTGGATTGGCAAAGGCGGGATAGGATATTTCTTCCACCAAGAAGTCATAGTGGAATTGATGCTCCTCTAGTTTTAACATGGATGCCAAGGTAGCCATAGCATCTGCAGCTTTATTCTCTGATCTTGGTATCTGCTGGAAGGTGATGAAGACAAATTATTTCTTCAAATCATCAACTAGTTTCTTGTAGGGCATCAATTTTTCATCTCTTGTTTGATATTCCCCATTGATTTGATTAATAACTAGTTGGGAGTCACCATATATGTGTAACTCAATGATCTTCCATTCTATGGCGAGTTTGAGGCCATTGACCAAGGCTTCATATTCTAAGATATTGTTGGTGCATGGAAATATTAATTTGTAAGATTTGGGAATCTTATATCCTTGTGGAGTAATAAAGAGAACCCCGGCTCCAGATCCTTGTTGAGTAAATGACCCATCAAAGTACATCTTCCATGGATGTTCGGTGAGATACATGATTGTTTCATCAGGAAATTCAATTAGCAATGGTGCATCATCCTGGAGTGGTGAATCAGCCAATTGATCTACAAGTACCTGTCCTTTGATAGCTCACCGTTCAACATACTCAATGTCAAACTCACTTAGAATTAGGACCCACTTTGCCAAACATCTTGTTAATGTTGTTCTGCTCAAAAGATACTTTAGAGGGTCTATCTTAGCAATGAGCTTTACTGTATGAGAGAGCATGTATTGTCTCAATTTCTTTGATGCAAAGACAACTGTTGAGCATGCTTTCTCAATAATTCTATAATTGAGATCATAAGTGATGAGAATTCTACTAATGTAGTAGATAGCTCGTTCTTTCTTTGTGTCATCTTCTTGTGCCAGTAATACTCCTAGGGATGTAGCTGTAGCTGAAATGTATAGGAGCAAAGGTTTTTCATGAATAGGCGCCATAAGAATAGGTGGAGCAGCTAGGTATGCCTTCAATTCCCTAAAGTTTTATTCACAGTGTTCATCCCAGTTGAATGTAACCCCTTTATGTAGTAGCTTAGTAAAGGGTTGTGCCTTATCTGCAAGTTGGGACATGAATCTTCTAATAAAATGGAGTCTTCCTTGTAGCGTCCTCATTTGACTAATATTATGGGAAGGAGTCATCTCTAGAATAGCTTTTACCTTTGCAGGATCTACTTCAATTCCCTTTTTTGATACTATGAATCCTAGGAGTTTGCCTGATTGGACCCCAAAGGAACATTTCTTTGGATTGAGCCTGAGTTGGAACTGTTCCATTCGATCCAATATCTTTCTCAAATTAGCAATATGAGTATCTCTTTCTTTGGATTTAGCCAGTGTGTCATCGACGTAGTCCTCCATGTTTTTGTGCATCATGTTATGGAATATGGTTATCATAGCTCTTTGATATGTTGCTCCGGCATTCTTTAGCCCAAATGGCATGACGTTCTAGCAAAATATGCCCCATCCACATGTAAATGCAGTTTTCTCCTGATCCTCAGGGGTGATCTTGATTTGATTATAACCTGAGAACCCATCCATTAATGAATACATCTGGTAGCCAGCTGTAAGGTCTATGATCATGTCAATATTTGGTAGAGGGAAATCATCTTTCGGACATGCTTTGTTGAGGTCTCTGAAGTCCGTGCAAATCCTAATAGATTTATCAGATTTAAAAATAGGGACCATATTGGATATCCATGCTGCATAGGCAATGACTTGAATGAATCTATCTTTTAACAACTTTTCCAATTCTTCTTTCACCAAAAATGCAACATGAGGATGTATTTTTTTGAGTTTTTGTTTCACGGGCTTGATCCCAGGAGCTATAGATAAGTGGTGCATAATGAGATTGGGATCTAGCCCTGGCATATCAGTATAGGACCAAGAAAAGTTGATCTTTTTATCCTTCAGGAATTCTATGAATTGTACCTTCTCTTCTTCTGATAGGGATTGTGCTAGATGAACTATCTGAGGATCATCAATAGTGCCCAAATTCATTGGCTGTGTTGGTTCAATCAATACCAAAGATCTTTCCTAAAAATGTTTCAGAAGGATATCAAGAATCTCATCCTTTGGCACCTCTAAGAGGTTTTCACCATTGGATATGTCTTTTTTCTTTACTATTTTGGGATCTGATACTGCCACAAAGTGGTTTTCACCATTAGTCTACTTTTTCTTTTTCTTTTTCAATTTGTGACTAAGAAACTTGATATCCTCCTGTGACATGTTCTCGCTCCTTGCATTGGTGGAAGAAGGGTGAGGTTCACAAGCATTAAGGTAACAAGCCAAGGAGTGGTGATTGGGAAAGCTGAGGATGGGGGTAGGATCTGTTTCGGTCCAATCAATGAGGTCTGGAAGTACCAATGTTAGGGAGTTAGATTCTAGGAAGGACAGCATCGTGTTAGCATCAAAACTGTTAACCAACATGACACAGTCTATTAAGTTAATATCTTTGGTGTTTAGATCAATAAGAGCGAGATCGTTGTTAAAAGGATCATTGTTAGTTATATATGGATCAAACTCTAGTGACTCACCAATATATATCTCATCATCATCCCTTTGTAAAAGGAGGCTTCTTGCTTGTAGCCTATGAAATTCTTCAAGAGTTATGTATTCACCAGTGTCTCCGTCAATGATTGGAGGAAGGAACTCTTCTTCTGCTTCAGGAGGATCAGTGTCATTGAAAGGAATGTTAGGTCATCTACTAGGAGTTGTGAAAGCTGCAAACATGTGAATTGTGTCTATCCCAATTTCTTCAGAAGCAATAGATAACCGATCATACTCATAGTCATGAGAGTCTATGACATCCATCAGATCTATTTAAATATTCAACAATGTTTATTTGATGGACTCGGTTAGCTTCTTGTAGATCAAAGTGAGGTAGATTGAGAACATGTGTAATGGTGACCAATTTCCCCTAGTTAGGATGTAAATTATGTGGCTGGGGTTCCTCTTGAGTGATTGTAGCTATGGTGTCTCCTACCTCTTGAATGGGCGGTTGTTCTAGTAAAGGAGTATGAAGAGCCTGTGGTACCTCAAAACTAGGTACATAGCGTTCTCCTTGATATTCAGGATTCTCTCTACCAATATGTAGCAATCTCTCATAAAACTATGGCTCTAATACTATTTCATCTGTTTTATCACTCTCAGCTTCAGAAGGTGGACTCTTCTTTGAAGTAGGTTTGTTGGATTGAGTATTAAAGCCCAGTCCTATTTTATCCCTGTTGAGGCAGAAATCCATGGGTATGTGTTCAATGATCCCTTGTCATATGTCATTTAGAGGTCCTTTTCCTTTGTATCCCATTTGTTTGAGGAAATCATATCCCTTTCCATATTGTTCCAGAGATATCTTTACATTTTTTACCTCAGAGTCCACTGGTTCTCCTTTGTAAATCCAATTCAAGACTGCCTGTTCTTCTGTGTTATCTGAAGAAGACGTGGATGCCTTTATCATGCCAGTAGCCTTGTGTACTTCTGATTCCTAGACTGCGAGAGGTGTGAATGTTGATGATGGTTTTCCATAGGATCTTGGTGATATTGGAAGCTCTGTCAGCAAGGGAGTCAGGTCCAACTTGTATTCTCCCATACCTATTTTTTGAAGTTTCAAAGTTTTGCTAAAGCCTTTCATGACCATGTCCTTGGTAGTCTTAGCAGCAACTACGTCCATAGCCTCCTTGTTGTGTGGGATCATGCTACCTGCTTTGATATTGTTGCAAGTGTAGTTGGCATTCGTAGGAATTGTCAACTCTATCCCATTATGTGGGAACTTGATGCATTGATGATAAGTGGATGGTACAGCTTGCATCTCATGGATCCATGGTCTCCCTAATGTATGCACCCTAAAATGGTCGCTAGACTTTGGGCCCCATTTATTATTTTATCAAATTTCTTGAATCAATGCTTTGGAACATTTGAAATTCAAATCAATTTCCTTGATCAAATTGTAATTAATTCAATTAATTCAATTATTTCAATATTTCCTAAGGTTTGATCATTTTTATCTAATTAAAAGATTTAATCTCTCTTTTAATTAAACAAAATTCCTCTTATTTAATTAAAAGATTTAATCTCTCTTTTATTTGAATAAAATTCATCTTATTTAATTAAAGTAAATTTTTCCATTTTAATTAAATAAATTCTTCTTATTTAATTAAATTCAATTCTTCTCATTTAATTAAATAAAATTCTTCTAATTTATTTAGTTGAAAGAAAACCCCTCTTTTAATTAAATAAATAAAAATCCCCACTTAAAGCACTTTATTTGTTGAAAAAGGAAATGAATTAAATTAAA
>MU224565.1:532846-553127 GCA_018584345.1 Thuja plicata | reverse complement strand
CAATTTTTACAAATCTTGCAACTCCATGCATAGAGAGCTATGGATCGATTTGTGAGGGCTCATTCTTGAGTTTCCTTGCATGTAAGGATTCATAGAAGTGCACTATTTTGTGTGTACAACCCTAACCTAGGTTAGGGTCAAGGTCGAACCTGACCTAGGTCAAGGTCAAGGTCAACCCTAACCTAGGGGGTCAGAACCCCTCGAAAATATGCCAGGTGGGGTAGAAGGTGCCCAGAGAGGCCCAATCAGGGTCTTAAACATCCACAGAAGTAGAGGGTGATGTAGAAATGGGAGGATGATATGATGGAGGGAAAAAACATCCCTTAAGGAGGGATAAACATTCTTAACATGGAAGTGCTTCCATTTTAAGATGATACAGTAATTAGTATACATGCAACGATAAAAGGCTCTTAGCTTACCAAAATAGAGCATGGGACCTAATCAACGACTTTGAAGCTTTCAATATCAAAACCATCCCAAGGAAAAAAAATATTTTCATCGACATCCTAGTTGTATCGTCCAGTTCACTGCATTCAATGGATAATTCCAAGCTAAATAAATTCTCATTTGAACTCGTCGCAACCCAGGCCATTCCAGACAATGTCACTAATTTTCAAGTCTTCCAAGATGATCAGCACATCTTGGAGTTCATCATGTGTGCTGGTGTGTTCGAGAAACAAATAATAGACACAGAAAAAGAAGGTGAAGAATCAATTAGACCTGAAAATATTGATGATCAAGGCATCATAAATCTAAGGACCAATGCCATACCCAAAGGAATGGTAGAACTAGAGAGGATTTTTTACAGCGACAAGACTGCAAAAAGGAGGCGCCCAGACATAACACCTAATTTTAAATAATATCATACATACAACCTTGGCATAGAAGAAGAGTCTAGAGAGGTCCACATCAAGAAGATAGGAACCCAAGAAGAAAAGGAGAGAATGGTCCATCTCCTCATGGAATATCAAGATGTCATAGCCTGGAGCTACGAGGAATTGAAGACATGTGACACCTCGGTCATAGTGTACAACATCCCTCTAAATCCATATTCCAAGCCTTTCAGACAATGAGAAAGACCAGTGAACCCTACCATGGAGCCCCTAATCCAAAAGGAATTCCAAAAGTTTCTTGATGCCAAAATCATCTTCCCAATCCGGCATTCTACTTGGGTTGCAAACCTAGTACCTGTGAGAAATAAAACTGGGGAGATCAAACTATGTGTAGACTTTTGAAACCTCAACAAATCTTCTCAAAAGGATAATTATCCACTCCCATATCTCCACAAAGTGCTGCAAAAGGTGAATGGGTCTTAAATGATGTCATTTCTAGATGGTTACTCTAGTTACAACCAGGTGATGGTGCAAGAAGAAGATAGGCTAAAAATAGCATTCACAACCAAATGGGGAACCTTCACCTACCGACGGATTCCATTCAGACTGATTAACACCGGGGCCACTTTTCAGAGGGAAATGGACATAGATTTCAAAGGAATAGTTGGGAGATGTATCATCATCTAGATGGATTATCTCATAGTTTTGTCAAAGAAAAGAGCTGACCACATAAATGATCTCATAAAATGCCTTCAAAGATGCCGGGAATTCAGGATTTCCTTAAATTCCAAGAAATGCATGTTTGGGGTAATTGAAGGCAAGCTCTTGGGACACATTATCTCTAAAAGGGGGATATTCATAGACCCCAAAAAGATAGAGGCTATTCTAAAGTCAACACCACCACATAGCCACAAAGAACTAAAATCTTTCTTTGGGAAGATCAACTTCGTAAGGAAGTTCATTAGTGGTTTCATAGAAATAGTAAAACCACTAAATGACATGCTCAAGAAAGATGTCAAGATTGAATGGACTCTCCTAGCCAAGAAGTCTTTTGAGGAGATAAAAAATGCCATCACCATGGCACTAGTTCTTGTCAACCCTGACTACACCATCCCCTTCAAAGTTTACCCTTTTGCATCAGAATATTCATGTGCAAGCATCCTCACACAAAAGAAGAATAGTGAAGAGGAAAGACCCATAGCTTTCATGAGTTTCCCTTTCAAATATGTTGAGATCAAGTACCCCAACTTGGACAAACAGTTGTTTGCTCTTTTCAAGGTGGTAAAGAAGTTTTGAAACTATATCTTGAGGAGTAAGGTCATTGGGATAGTCCCCAACACAACCGTGAAGTCTCTTTTGATGCAGAATGAGCTAGGAAAGTGAAGAGGAAAATGGATGGCAATCCTCCAGGAGTTTGACCTTGAGATCCAACCCATGAAGCTAGTAAGGGGCCAAGGCCTGATGAAGCTAATCTCTGAGGTACAAGAGGGATTGTTCTGCCAAACCTACATTGATCAAGGTGTGATCACTGATGTATGGTATCAGGACATAGTGTACTATTTGTAGTAGAATTGTTTCCCAGAGGAGATGAATGGTTCCCAAAGAAGAGCTTTGCAAATCAAAAGCAGCTCCTACATGCTGAAGAATGGAAAATTATATAAACACAATTACAAGGGTCTATACCTGAGGTGCTTGGACATACTCGAGGCAAGACAAATCCTAGAAGACTTCCATGACAAGTATGGAATGGGACATGGATCCACTGAGGCAACTGCTCACCAAATCTTAAGGGCGGGATATTTGTGGCCTACAATATTCAAAGACACCAGCAAACATGTGAGGTCTTGCCACACTTGCCAAACTAGCACAACTCGAGAGAGAAATCCCGCAATGCCCTTACAACTAGTATGTGAGGTACGCCCATTTTCCCAATGGGGCTTGGATTTTGTTGGAGTAATTAACCCCCCTTCGTCTGTAGGACACAAATTCTTTTTGATAGATACTATTTACTACACACATTGGACAAAGGCTCAAGCACTAAAGAATTGTACTACAGAGGTCATGACCAAATTCTTGGAGGAGCGCATCATAACTAGGTTTGGAATGCCATTCTATATGGTATGTGATAATGCTCCTTATTTCTCTTCCACCTCACTCACACAATGGGCTTTCAAAAACTAGGTAATCGTCAAATTCTCTTCAAATTATTATCTACAAGGCAATGGCGTAGCAAAGTCTACAAACAAGAACTTAATGACAGTGATCAAACACCTCCTAGATGACAACCCCATGGATTGGCACACACAACTAAAATATTCTTTATGGACTGATCACATAAGGATCAAGAATGCCTTGGGGACATCCCTATACCAATTAGTCTATGGTTTTCAATCGATCTTCCCTATGAACTTAAAAATCCCAATTCGAAGATTCATGGACCAATATGTGGGAGGGGAAGATCAGGTGCAAGTCAGGCTCATGAATCTTCTTAATCTAGAGGATAAACAAACATTGGCCCTTGAACATGTATCAAAATACCAAGTCGTATTCAAGAGGTGGTTCGACAAGAGAGCTACCATTAAAGCCTTCAGGATCTCTGACCTTGTCCTCATGTGGGATAAGGCAAAATAAAATTCAGGTAGCCACACCAAGTTCCAAAGATTGTGGTTAGGCCCTTATCAAATATCAGAGATCCTGGGGCAAAACACTTTTAGGATCAGCACATTGAATAGAGAGTTGACCCCATTGCCAGTCAATGGGAAATTCCTCAAACATTACTTTGGATCTTAAATGGGAATTTATTCTATCCCTTGTACCATATTCCCTTTTTAATTTCTTTAGTTTCCTTTCTTTTTCATTTTCGTCATCCTCGCCGTCAGTCCTTTCTTCCTTTCATAGTTGCCCCTTTCTTCCTTTTTTTCGGGGCTCGTTTGTTATTTTGGGTCAATGAGTTTTGGGTCCATCCCAATGTAGTCTATAAATTGGAGAAAATGTATTTATTGGTCAAATTCTCCAAGGGAACGTGCAATGCAAAGAACACTCCAAAGATGAAGTGGTGACAACTATCATTGACCTTAAAGAAGGAGTTCAAAACTTGGTCATCCTAATCACAAAACACACTAAGAGATGGCACTCAAGAGCATTGGTTCCCTAAGTGTTTTTTAGTTGTGATCAGCTTTAGTGCATGGATTTGGGTACCCACCAATCCCAGAACCCAGGTTTGAATGCATGCAGAGGTAGTGGCAAGAAGAAAGAAATAGCTGGAGAGAGAGCAAAATAATCACATGAAAAGAAAAGTGTCCCAAAGAGGTCACAAGTGTGGGATCCGAGTGGCACAGATTAATCATTGTTCAAATCAAATTGAAAAAGGAAAGAGGAAGAAAAATAATTACTATCATGGACCTGAACACAAAAGGTACACTAACATACGAGAATTGATACATTTCAAAAGAATGTGGAAGAAATAAAATGACTCTCCCAAAAATAGAACTCTCAAAGCAGGAAAGCTACAGCCTAAGCAGACAGAACAGACTTGGGTGACTATGACAACCTCTACGGGGGCTATGAACACCTGACTGGTAGTAGAGAGAGGTTATACTTGGGATTTTGGGAAAACTTTGTCAGGGCTATGAACGCCTGACTGGCAGCAAAGATCTTTTCGGGAAACCCGGGTCCAGTTGACAAAGGTTGGAAGTAGCTGGCAAACGTTCCAGTTACCACAATCAAAAGTCAATAAATAAATTCACATGAACACACACTGGGAAACTGGTGGAAGAGCCTCAGATTGGAAGTCAAAGAAAGATGGTTAGCACCAGCACCTCTTGGTTTTTCTCTACTGCAAAGCTACAGCCCTGAAGAGTATTGATGATGAAGAAATGCCTTGGTCATTCCTCCTTTTGTCGAGGCTATTTTTTGTGGGTCCACAACACACACCCCATTTTTGGTCCTCTAACCAAGGGGAACCCCCTTTTTTTTCCTTTTGGTCTTCTCGCATCTCCCCCTTTCTCGGTCCCCTCCAAGTCAGTCCCGTTGAAGAGTTGTCATGTCATTAACTCAAAGAGAAGACAATTTTTTGGCCTTTCATCCCTTTCAACCTTTCGGAGGACCCAGGTCCCCGAAATACCAAGATGGCCAAAAGGCCGAACAACCTAAAATTTTGATGTTTCAGCCCCAGAAAACACCAAAAGGCCGAAGGTGTTAACCTCCAATTTTTTGGTGTTTTAGAGGCTGAAAGGTCCGAAAACACTGACTCCATCCGCGAGTTATAAAATGGCAAAAGTGACTGTATTTGGTCACTCTGATTTATTTTCATCCTAGCATTTTGAGAGCTCACAATTTTTGGATATTTTGACCTCGTCCCTTTGTGATCTATCACCCTCGCCTTCAGGCTTCATTGTTTCATCCCCTTCCGCTCCATGCTTAGTCGAGGTAGGTTCTTTCCTCTTGCTTCATTTTTGCTTCTCTTCCCATTTTAGGTTAGGGTTTTCTTTACACCTGGTGCTTGTCCAGCCTAGTTTTTTCTCGCCTCCACACCCTGGGGTCTCCTTGGGCCTTATGGATGCCTCCAAAATTGGTAGGGAGTCCTTCCTTGCCGACTTGAGTCAAGTCTTCCCATTTTAGGTTAGGGATTTTTTAGGTTTTCTGGTCGTGGCCCGTGCCACAAGTTTTCAGCCCCCAAAAGGTCAAAAACCTTTGTTAGTTTATCGCCTAAGTACATTTCAAGGATTTAGCCTTTTCGGCCTTACAGAGGTCCGAAAGGTCTAAAAGTCTAAAAAGTCTGAATCACCGAAAGCATTGGATTTTGCACTTTTGGCCTTTTGGCCATTTTGAACTTTTGGCGTCTGTGGGAAACTTTCAGGCTTTCACATGCCGAAAGGCTGACAAAAATTACTCATCAACAATTTTCTCTTTTGCACTTTCTGCCTTTCAAACCCTGAGCCAGTTTTTGGTGCCCGAAACCCTGAAAAGTCTGAAAATACAAAAGAAGCAGTCCTGGCTACTTAAAGAGTTGTTTAACTATCTTCTTAGATTAATCAGCTTTCTTTTAGTTTTTTCCTTCAATAAGATACTGATACTTGCATTCTCCTTGTAGGGATGCTTGAACAAAAGACAACATCTCCAATGAAGTACCAATACAAGGGGAATCCCCCAGCTTTGAAGGTCGGGAAAAAACACATAGAAATCACCAATACCAACATTGGAAATGTAGACTAGGATCAGTTCCTGGTGCAATGTTCCCAACCTACAGGGAGATACAAGGACTGCACTAGTCATTTCTAGCCTGGTCAACATAGTGGACCATCCTATAGTTGTCTCATCATCAAAGCTAATCATAACCCTAGCCAACCATTATAACTCAGATGAGAGAGTAGTTTGAAACATAGAGGGGCAGGTAGTACCGGACATAAGGCGAGATGTCATAGAAGAGGTCTTCCACCTCCATAAAGGCATCAATGAGCTCTACAACTTCTACATTGGGAAGGGCCTCTAGTGGTTTAATAACAAAGAGAAGGAAGCCTATGAAATTGTAAACAATGACTACCTCAAGCAACCTCTCCCAAAGAACAGGCTAGATAAGATAGACCTCCGACGAGGATACTTAAAAGATGATATCTAGGCGGTTGTAACACTGATAAGCTAGGTTTATGGACTTCCTCAATCCATTCAACTTGAACCCTGGATGATCTTATTGATTCAAAGGATCAAGGGCCATAAAGTGAGGTTTTATTGGGGTTCTATCATAAGTGATAGACTGGATGAGAAATTGGTGGCAATAAAACACAACCCCAAGTTCTATATGAGCACATATATAGTGTATCTATTGGAAGCACTGGCAGACTACCCAGGTCTTACCAAAAGGGGAAGTATAAATGACCCAAATTCTTGGCCCCACATTGTGCACTCTCATTTGATGAAGAGAGAAAACATGCTAGAAGATTGCCCTGATTACCAAATAGTCAACGATGCGTTCATATTTGTAGTCATCTAATCCATTGAGGGTGAATTTGCAAAAAGGATTTCTGAAAAGGTAGCTGCCAAGATAAGGTCCATCGGGGCCTATTACATAAAATTAAAAACATTTACTTACATCTAAGTAGCAGGATCAACTCTAAAACTGAAGAAGCTACCCAGGTATCCGTCCGACTGGATAATTGTCTTGGAGATGGACAAGGAGCTTGCAGATGCTTACGAGCATATAAAGCATAAGAAGAAGCATTGTTGGGATTTTCCCATCCCACTAGGACCATATACCCTACAAGATATGAAGGTCTACAAATCATTGGCCTTCAAATGGGATGACTACCCTCTACATCTCTACAAGATAGTGTGGGCTCACTTCGACCCGATAGGCACATACAGCCATATTATTGGCAAGTTCTACATTCATGAACCAAGCTTGAAGGATCACTGGATGAACTGTATAGATGACCACGAGGTCAAAATCTGGGATTATTGTAGAATGCCTCTTGCCCTAGAAAAGGAATTATTGAAGACTCCAATTCCCCAAAAGGATTGGGAATATGATTCAGACGAGGTCCTGGAAGCCATCTATACAAATGACAAGATATATGACAAACCTATTATGAACGCAGAGATTGATAAGGATGAAAACAATGATATTGATTTCTGGGAAAGTCATGTATTGAGAACAACAGAGCAATGGATTAAGAGGCCCTACAAAATGAGCCTGATACTTCTTAAAACATGGATGGAGTCACCCAAGAAATTAGATAAATGGCGAGGGGAGAAATTTGTCATCCCCAAGTATAAAAAGGCACCACCTCAAAAGCTAGGGATAGTATATGGTCATGAACGACCAGTGGAATATGGTTCCAAACCAAGACATAAGAAGACAAGGATGATAAGGTAGATAGACCCTCTAGTAGGGGTATCACAGGCTCCCTCAATTGAAGGCCCATCTGACTCTGGCTAGTCCCCTCAGACCACTAAAAAGGGGAAGAAGACATATAAGGGAAAAAGAAATTTAGTTTCTCCACAACTGGAAACCATGCAAGAAGATCTAGAAGGGGAAGAAAAGGAGGAAGAGGTACAACTATTTAGGAGGACTAGGTCATAGAGAAGGAAAGAGAAACAAACCACCAGGAAAAATCAGGAGGACCCGAAAGAATAGGATAATCCTGTGGATGCCTTAGGGTCAGATGAATTTCAAATATTTGATTTTGAGTGTTTAGAGGGATTTTCAGATCAAGGGAAAGATACATAGGGGTATGATATGGGAACCCCATTCCTCTTTCAACCCCAAGTGACTCTCACTCCACCTTGGGCCCAGTTCACTTATTCCTCAGTAAATGTGTCCACTATAGAGATAAGCTCCAGTCCAGCTCAAGGGCTTTAGACCTAGGATACAAGGGTAGTACAGAGCCTAATGATAGACAAGGCGGTAGAAGATAGTTTAGTTTCTACTCCAACATCTCACAACCCTATGCCACCAACTTCTCAGCTGCCTCTAATTCCTACTCCACCACTATTGTTCCTAGTCTTAATACCAACTCCACCCCCTTCCATTTCTACTTCCACATCCCCTGTCCTAATTCCAACTCACAACCTTACTCCACCATTATCATTTCCTTTTCTTTGCTCCACCCCAACCCTCCAGAGGGCAGTAAGTATAGGAGAGGTATCACCCTTCAAAACCACATTGGAGGCCATGACTGGTCTTAATTCAAAAGTACCAAGCATTTTAGCAGACGATGGATCCCAAGACAAAGAAGAGAAAGGTAGAACAATAGAAGAAGATAAGGCAAAAGGAGAAAAATGAGAAGAAGAAACACAAAGGGAAGGGATGGATGTAGGAGGAGACACACAAGGAGAGACACAAGAGAGAGAATTGGAGAAAGGAGTAACCTTGGGGTCTCAAAACTTAGCGCCTATCCTCCATGTTGCTTCATATGAGCCAGCGACTGCATTTGGTAAACCTACTTGGTTCACCAAAGAGATTTAGCTTAAGAGAAGGACTTATACCAATGAGGTAGAAGGGGAAGAAATAAACATGGTATCTATAGGGAAAGCCTTCAAACAAATGGAAATTAGTGTGCCCGTGAAGACCATATCTTATGTCACACAAGATACTAGAGGTCACTAGAAGGCACAAATAGCAATTCCTCCCATGAGAACCTCTCAAAAATCAGCCATGTTGGAAGATTACATATTTAAGGAGGTGGACTTTGGCAAACCCACTAGAGAAGGAAGTAAGACACTGGTAGCCTTAGGGCTCAAGCACACTCTAGGGTTCATGAGTAAAGACAAAGAAACCATAAAGTATTTAATGGAGCAGAACGAGGCCTTGAAAAGGTACATTCACAAGCTAGTAGGTCCCATTGACCCAAACTTCCCACAGGATTCATTACAAGCTATGCTGGACAAAGGGACTACACCAGATTTGTCGGTAGGATTAACCACTTCATTCATCCAAGCCAGTGCATATTGGAGAAATGATTTCAAGAAATTCTAAGAGAAGGTCATCAGGCTAGTATTTAGGCCATATAGGAATATCTTAGTTGATTCTAATCTATTGATTGATCTAGTGGAGAATGAGGGTGGTCTAGATTCTGAGATAAGCAAATGGCAGGCAGCTCTTTGAGACTTGGAAGTGATCCAGAAACAACGTTTCCAGATCTTGGTCAAAATATATGAGGGAGGGGAACTAGACAAATTCAAGGCATGGACCAAGCACATATCAAAGATGATCAATGTCTACAAGAAATTTTTGGCCTCCATAACAGGAAAGTGCGAGGAAGTTCTAGATTGGATAAAAGAGATGGACGTCTTCTTTACAGGGGTTTGGCCTCAACTTGTATAGGGACCAAGGTAAACTTACCCTACAACCATCAAAAGAAGTGGTTCATAAATTCAAGGATATTATAGCAGGTTTTAGAACCAAGGAGGCCTTACACCAGATGTTTTATCTAAAAGAAGAAATGGAAATAATTTCTGAGCATGAAGTAGAGATCAAGTTCTTCGCTTCTGAATTGGCTATCTTCAGAGAAAAGAAAGAATGAAGGTTCACCAAGGTAAAGAGGAAGGAGATCAACTATGAGGAGGTCTAGGAGATAGTGCATAGGCTCAGAGTAGCCCATCCAAAATTATTTCCTGACTAGGGCCACAAAGTCCACTCGGCAAGTCCGCAGGACAGTTTCTACACTTGGTCATTTTTTACCAACGCAAGTTTGGCCTTTCGGCCGTTTCGGCCATCCAATTTTTTTGGCCTTTCAGCCCTACATGTTTGTTTTGGCCTTTTGGCCTCCAACAATTCTAAAACCTCAGACTCCTCCGAATTGTGTTTAAAAACACTTAAAAGTTTGGGGCACTAAAATTTTTGGAGTAGAGGTCGGGGTCCAAAAATCTAGGTGTTTCCAGCGAGGTCACATTTTTTCACAAAGGTTGAACTCCATATCAGATTAGTGGTCAACTTGAGTTCATTTTGGAAGGGCAGAGGGTCCCCTATTAGCCTCCACCACCAGAAGTGCCTCCAAATGAAGATTCCAAGAAAGGCTCCAAGAATCAAGAAGAAGACTCCAAGTTCTCTGAAGAAACCCACCTTCTCTTCTCTTTCTTTCTTGGCGAGTTTGACCCTCCTTGCATGGGAAAAATGATTGTAAATGGATTCAATAATCCATGCAAGTTATCTAGTATCAGTTAATAATATTTTCCTTTCTGCAAACTTCTTGTTTAGCTTATTTTTTTTAGTTTGGACTCTCTAATGCCCTAATTTTGGGAATTCAGAGTATTTGGTTCGAAACCCTATACATTTTAATCAAAAATCAATGTAAAGGGTCGGATTCCTAATACAATAAAGATATACATTTGGTTCTTCATTCTTGGTGTGTGAATTTCTTCTACCTATGAGAAATTATTGAATGTATGGTTACATTATTCATTATTTTCAGAGAGCCTCTTGTTTATGGTGTTTCAAATTCGTGTTTCTTTAGTTGGAGTTTGCTATTGTTTTCTTACCTTTCTATGAAAAATGCGTGTAGGAGATCATCTTTGGGCTTAATGATAAATTTTTCTCATGGGTGCGCACATCTTGGGGCTTCGCAATCAGAGGGATTTTGAATATCTTGAATGAGTGAATATATTTTATCTCCAAACGCTTGCATCCATGGGGTAGTGAATTGTCACTTTGTCTGATTTGTGCTTCATGGGTTGGTTCTAAATCTCCCCATCATTCAATTCGCAAGGAAGAGTTTATAGCGGTTTATGTTCATAGGATTTCATTTCAGTCATTTGTTTCATTCTCTCATTACTCTATTCTTCTGTTACATTCAACTTTCAATTCTTAAAATCTAAAATCTTGGAAAAATGAAATTTGCATTTTATTTACCAACACCCATATATGTTAAAATGTAAAATACCAAAAAGAACTAAAGTTTTTTTCAGTTTGATGTCTTGAACAAACCATAAAAGGCCTCCTCGTGAATATTCACATTTATCTTCAAATAAGTAACCAAGCAGGTTGTGACCCGACCCCAGAGAACCTTGGGAATAACTTCGTTATTCTTTCAAGAGAGGAAATCGAATCTCAAGACCCTAGCAAGTTAGTGTGTGTCAAAACAATGCTCAACAGTTTCTTTATTTGTTTAGTCATTGTTTTGATTTATCTCGCTCAGTGTTGATCGCTTCAAGTGTTTGGTATAGGGTTTCTTTAGTTTTTTATTTCTCATTCATTCGCAGTTTCTTAGTTTTTCAGCCCCGAAAGGTCATATGATCAAATCATCAAACTCGGCAAACCACAAGAAGTTGCTAAGTAAATTTTGGACTTGTCCTACTTTCATCCTCCATAAACCTTGATGTCTCCAAAACTTCATACCACTGAAGACAGGGAAATTCCCACTCATTTCGCATTTTTAGCCTTTCAGCCTCTGATAGATCAATCCATCTATGAAACACCAAAAATTTCACTTTTCTACCTTCCAATTACCATTTCACTCTTTTACACCTTCGCACACCGAGTTCCTTCGTATATTTCGCATGCCAATTTTTTGAAATCTTGCATCCACTGAGCATCCATCTTCACCCTTTCAGCCTTTTAAAGATTGATTCTATTTTTGGTGTCTGACCCTTCGAAAGTCCAAAAAACATAATGAAGTTTTTTTTGTTGGTTTCAGGCTTCTGAGTTTGATTCTCTGGGTCAACTGGGATTTGTTTGTTTAGTTTGTAGTTGTTTTTAATAAATTTTGGCTCAAAGTTTCATTTTTTCTTGTATAATTTTGGAAAGGAAAGCTACCTTGCCAATGAAGTACCTATTCAAAGGATATCATGCTCCCTCCAAGGTTAGGAATATCCATAGCAAGGTCATGGATACAGACATACGAAACATAAACTAGAATGAGTTTCTCACCAGATGCACCAATCCTAATGGAAGGTCAGTTGATTGCACTTCCATTTTTCTCTCTAGCATGTTTAATGATATAGCACACCCTATGTCCATCTCATCTTCTGATCTAATCATGACCCTTGCACAACATTATGTTCCTAATGAGAGGGTATAAAAAAATAAGACTGGAGACATTGTTCTGGACATCAAACTGGATAACATTGAGGATGTCTTCCATCTACCAAAGGGTGTTGATAGGTTTTATGCATTTTCCATAAAAAAAGGCTTGGATTGGTTTAGAAACAACACCCAAATTTCTTATGAAATTGTAAATAGAGAATACTTGATGCATCTCCTTCCCAAGAATAAGCTGGAAAGAATAGACATGAGAAGGGCATACCTGAAATATGACATCCAAGAGGAAGTCACCATGTTAAGTAGGTTATATGGGCTCCCCCAATCCATCCAACATGAGCATTGGATGATTCTCCTAATTGAAATAATAAATAGGAGAAGAGTTAGATTTGATGAGATACCATCCTGGGTGATAACCTAGATGAGAAGTTAAAAATGGTGAAAAAAATAACTATTTCTACATGACTTCCTATGTGCTTTACTTACTAGCAGCTAGGGAAGAGTACCTGGGGTTAGTAAAGAGAGGATCCTTTGGTCATCCAAATGCATGGTTATTCACTGTATACCCCCGTCTAGTTAGAAAAGAGAAAATGAACGAAGATAGCCCAGACTATAGAATTTTCATTGACACCTTTGTCTTTGCAATCATTTGTTCAATCAAAGGAGATTATGCAAAGAGACTCTTGGAGTAAGTTCTTGCTAAGGTTTGAGCAATAGGGGCCTATTATATTCAATTTAAAACTTTCACATACATCAGAGTGGTCGGGTGCACTTTGGCACCAAAGAAGCTTCCCCGATATCCTTCTGATAGGATAATTATTTTGGAAATGGCTAGGCAGCTTTCTGATGCCTACGAGCACATCAAACACAAGAAGAAGCATTTTTGGGAATTCCCTTTGTCAATTGGTCCCTATTATCTTCAAGACATGAAAATATACAAGTGTCTGGCATTTGAGTGGGATGAATGTCCCTTATAACCCCTTGGATTGATCAGGACCAGGTTTGACCCCATTGGTACTTAGAGTCATATTATGGGCAGACACTATGTTCATGAGCCTCACTTGGAGGATCATTCAATGAATTATATACATGAATACAAATCCATAATCTGGGACTACTGCAAAATCTCCCTTGAGTTTTCACAAGCTAGCCTAGAGCTCTATATTCCACCCAAGGTATGGGACATGGAGATAGAAAATACATTGGATCCTTTATACAATGAAGACAAAATATATGCAAGGGCCATGTTGAACGCAAAAGTAGATAAGTAAGAAAATAACTCTATAGAATTCAAGGCCAGGCATGTGGTAAAGACCACCAAGGACTGGTTCAAAAGGCCATTCAAAATGGACCCCATGCCAATGAAGCCACAACTAGATCCACCATCCAAATGAGACAAGAAAAAGGGGGAGAAGGTATTAATTCCCATGTTTAAAGAGGCAGCCCCTCATAAATTGGAGACACTATACAGGTATGATCACCTAGTCGTATATGGATCGAATCCATAGGCTAAACTAGCAAAGGATTCCTGGTGAAAATTCATATTTATGTTCAACTGAGTTTACCAAGTGGTTGTATTATGACCACAGTGAACCTTGGGAATAACTTTGTTATTCTCTCAAGATAAGAAATCAGATCTCAATTCCTAGAAATTAACTTGTGTAAAAGAAATGCTAAACAGAAGTGGTGCTAGAAGGGAGGCCTCAAAAATAGTGAGCTGGATAATATCAGATATTTCTCACCAGAGCAGTTTGAGTTCATACTCAGATCATCTCCAAAGAGGAGTGAGTTACTTGAACTCACTCACTATTGCAAAGCTCACAAAGACAAGGTAAAATCGAAAGTGACTCCCTCTCAGGACCTCGTTGGGTCACAAAATATACTTGGAAAAAAAACCCATATTTTTGCCCCAATTGTTACAATATCCATTAATCAAAATCAAAATTTTCCACAACCTCATCCAATGGCTTTCTTCTCTAATGTGAACATATTTTTATTGAACTTAGTCAGCCAACTTCATGACTTACCCAAAAATCTTGAGAATTTTTGCACCTATTTTATGTATGGTGAATGATGAACAGTGGAGGAGCATGTTTATTCCTTCAAAGTTATTTGAAATTGCAAATAGATTTCACATCAAGATGTCATTTGCCATTTGTTTCCGTACACACTAGGTAAGGTTTGATACAACTGGTATCTAAATTTGCCGCACGGATCCATTTCTATATGGCCAGAATTTGAAACCAAATTCTTGAATGATTTCAAACTATATATCGACCCCACTATGTTGTACCACTAGTTCATAACCGCAAGGAAGGATTCCAATGAACCAATCGCTATGTTTGATCATTGCTTCCACAAGATGCATTAAAAATTAGAGGCTCCCTGCACTATACCTGAAGTAGTTTCCATACAAGTTTTCCTCAAAGCCTTGGACCCTCTCACTTATATCTTCCTAAGAAGGCTCTTGCATGTGGATAGAGATGCAATGGAAAAGATGTACAATGAATCCATAACATTCACACAAAAAATGGATCCGCAAGGAGGAGGGAACTTTGGTACTCTACCTATGTTGGGTAACATTGCTGCTCCAAATCAGTTTTCAAAAATCAATCAAGCTCTGGATATTCACATGCCTTTGATAAACTAAATTCCAATACAACCACTCATTTTCCCACCCCCACCCATCACCTATCCTATATATGAAGCCCATAAGACCACTTTCTTTTAGCAATGAACCATGCCACCTAGTGAGTCAGACAATCACTTGGTATCTATGTTGGATGCCATGAAAAATACTTTATCCCAACTAACCAATGAGCTTACTAGGATGAAGCTAAATTCATCTCAGAACCAAGGTGGGTACCAATGACCACCTGCTGCTAAAGATGCTTATTCTTAGAGTCAAAATTAAAGTTATAACACCTATAGTAACAACAGCAATAATAACTCGCAAGATAAACCAGGTGGGCAGTAGCGACCCAATAGGTCTTGGAATACCCGACACAACAATGGCAGTATACCAACCGATAATGTCAACATGTATTAGACTGTAGATATGAATTTTCCAGGAGCTACAAGCTTATATCTAGATAACCACGGGTATGGAGGAAACATCCACAACCAACCACATCAAAATTTCGAGGAGCCCTCTATTTAGTTTAATGCAATGATGTTTAACTCTTATGAATTTGAAATAGGAGAAGGTTCTAGCAATGACCCACGAGAGTAGGATTTTGTGTTTCCATTCCAAAGGGAAAGAGAGCCAGAGTACTCCAAAGTGCATGATTTTTAGAATGACCACCGGAGCTTGTATAATCTAAGAATTTGAAAGGAACCTTTGACAGATGGTATTCCCTCAAGGAAATAACCAACACCACTAGACCCATGAGCTACCAACAACCCTACACCTCCAAAGGGTCTGAGTGTTTCCACTTCATCGCTACCAAACGTGCCCACTATGAATAGAAACCCAGCTTGGTCAACTGAAAAATATAGTGCGATCAAGAAACTTAAAAGAAAAAAGGCTAACATCTCAATGTTTGACATGTTGCAAGGTTTTCTGTCCCAAAGAGAGGTGCTCCTAAAGTCCCTAGACTAGTCTAGGAAAGGTACGAAAGACAACCAAGCATGGACCCCTACATTGAGCATAAATACCTTAGAGGAATTCCTAGAAATGTTGAAAGAAAGGATGGAAGTCCCCCCATTCCTACTAAGTTTACGTATATTTGGTAAAAATATACACAATTGCCTGATCAACTCAAGAGCTTCCTATAAGCTTATGTCGCTCTCCATATTCCAAAAGTTACGAATGGTCCCTCGGATGACTAACATAATGGTGATACAATTGGACAAGATGGAGGTCAAAGTGATTGGAGTTCTGAAAGACATACACACCCAACCGGTTGTTGATCCAAGAGTACAAGAGCATATTGATGTATACATTGTTGATATTCTGAAAACTTACGGAATGCTATTAAGTAGAGAATGGACTAAGTGTCTACGAGGATGGCTCTCTATTGATTTCACGTAGTTATGGTTACCCTAGAGGGGACTAAATAATTAGATCAAGATTAATGACGAACCTAAACTCAAGGAAATGATTACGGATTACAATGCCCCAAATGAAGTCTTGTTCACCTAAACTGACATAGGCACGTATCAGTTGGACAACTTTCTTATGTTCCAAATCCAAGAAATCAGAGATGTTGATAATAGTCCTGTACAAGGTCTACAAGAGTTTCACATGGATGATGATGTCTTCCAGGGTTTTATCAAGAATATGATGATAATTTTGAAACATTTGGGTCATGACGCAGATCCCAATATCCTATTATTACTAGGGTATTGCTAGTTACACCACTTGAGCCACTCAGAATTCACATGTGCAATCTGTCAAGATGCATTGTCCTGAGTACTAACCTAAACTACCCCAAAAATCAAACAAGTTTAGAGTCAGGATTCGGATCACAGGAATCTTGTATTAGATATCTTTAGCAATGCTATATCAAGTAGAGGTAGTTCTCTAGATCGTACCCCTAAAATAGAGATTCAGATGGAAAAAGCCTCAGACACACTAGAGATAGTGAATGGATTTCTTTAGATGATGGTGTCTTACCACCCTACAAAAAATCCTAACCTACTCAGGGTGTTAAAGATACAAGTTCTTTGGGTGTTGAAGATACAAGTTCTTTGGGCACTAAAACACACAAAGGGAAGGTAAAGGGAGATTAATTTCTTCAGATAACAAAGAAGGTAAAGGATTGAAACTAAAAACATCAGAATTCTAGGGCAAGCTTCATTCCAATCCAATCTCAGTCAAGCTACATCTAATATGGAAACTGCATTTCGATGGTTCCAAGTGTAAATAAGGAGCTAGGGTAGGGATCAAATTAGTTAACCTGAGAGGTAAGTCCTTCTATGCAGTGCATAGATTGCAATTTTTATGTACTGGAAATATTGCAGAATACAAGGCAATGGTTCGAGGTCTTCTCCTTGCACATGAAAAGGGGATAAAATCTTTGGTGGTAGAAGGTGACTCACAGTTGGTTGTCAAGCAGGTCCACAGCTAGGATTCTTGCAATGACAAAAGGTTGATCATCTATCAAAACATGGCATGGGATTTGATCAAAGACTTATAAGCATTCAATATTAAGTATGTCCCAAGAAGAAAATATTTCATGGTCAATGCATTGGTAGTGTTCGCTGGTTCATTACACCCTATGGAGAAGTCCAAACTAAAAACATTTCTCAGTTGAACTCATAGCCATCCTGACAATCCTAGACAATATCACAAATTTCCAAGTCTTCCAAGATGACCAACACATCCTTGAATTTATCATAAGTGCAGGGGTGTTCAAAAAAAAATTTATTGATTAACAATCAGAGGAAACTAATAGGCCAACCAAACCAGAGAAAACTAATAATCAAGGTGTCATAAACCTAAGAACTAATTTCATACCCAATGGGATGGTGGAGTTATAAAGGATTTTTGACAAATATGAGATAGATGCGAAAAGGAAACCAACACCGACACCAGGAGGAAATGGATGTGAAACATACAACCTCGGCATGAAGGATGACCCAATGGAGGTACACATTGGGAAAATTGGCACCAAAGATGAGAATAAAATAATGGTCCAACTCCTCACCGAATACCGAGATGCCATAGCTTGGAGCTAAAAAGAACTAAATACTTATGAAACCTAAGGCATAGTACATAAAATCCCATTAAAGTTGTATTCCAAACCTTTCTGAAAGAAACAGAGGCCAGTAAACCCAATGATGGAGTCATTAATATATAAATAAGTTTAAAAGTTTTTGGATGCAAAGATTATCTTTCTAATCTGACATTCCACGTGGGTTGCAAATTTGGTTCTAGTGAGGAAAAGGAGTGGAGAGATCAAGTTATGCGTGGATTTTTGAAACCTGAATAAAGCTTCCCAAAAAGACAACTACCTATTGCCCTCTTTAGATGAAGTACTACAGGTAGTAAATGGGTCCCAGATGATGTCTTTTCTAGATAGTTATTCAGGCTATAATCAAGTAATGGTACCAAAAGAAGATCAACTCAAGACCGCATTTACCACCAAGTGGGGGACATTTGTGTATCAATGAATGTCGTTCGGTCTGATAAATGTTGGAGAAACCTTTCAACAGGAGATGAACACCACTTTCAAAAGTTTAGTTGGGAAATGCATGATCATTTACATGGATGACCTCATGGTATTTTCTAAAAACTGAATGGATCATATAGATGACCTATGGAGGGTGCTTCAAATATGCAAAAGATAGAGAATCTCCCTCAACCCAAAGAAATATGTGTTCAGTGTCACAAAGGGAAAAAAAAAATTAGACACATCATCTCTGAGGAAGGAATAGTGATAGACCCTGAATGGGTATAGGTTATTCTTAAATTAACCACACCAAACAGTCAGAAGGAACTAAAATCTTTCTTTGGGAAGATAAAATTTGTGAGGAAGTTAATTAGTGGCTTTGCGGAAATAGTAAAACCATTAAATGGTATGTTGAGGAAGGACACCAAGATTGAGTGGAATACCCCAGTAAATAAATCATTTGAATAAATAAATACCACCATTGCCACGACGCTCATCTTGGTCATCCTAGATTACACTATACCCTTTAAAGTATACTATTTTTCTTCTGAACACTCATGTGTGGGAATCCTCATGCAAAAGAAAGATGGAAAAAATGAAAGACCAATATCATTCATGAGTTTGCCTCTCAAGAATGTTGAGGTTAGATACCCAAATTTAGACAAGAATGATTTTTCCCTGGTCAAAGCGGTGAATAAGTTTCAATACAACATTCTAAGGAGAAAAGTGTTTGGCATAGTTCTAGATGCAGCAGTGAAATGCAAAATGCATTAGGTGAACAATAGGGAAATGTATAGCCATTCTACAAGAGTTTGACCTCAAGATTCAGCCTATGAAACTAGTAAGATGCCAAGGCTTAACAAAGTTAATAGCAGTGGTAGAAGAAGGTTTGATATGTCAGACTTACACAGATCAAAGGGTGATCTTAGACATTTGGTATCAAATGTGGTTCATTTCCTCCTCCATAATTGCTTCTTGAAAAGATTGAATGAATCACAAAGAAGAGCCTTGAAGATTAAGAGAAGTTCCTATATGCTAAAAAATGGTCAATTATACAAGCACAATTATGATGGTTTATATTTAAGGTTCTTAGATAGAGAAGAAGAAAACAAGTCTTGGTTGATTTTCATGACAAGTATAGCATAGCCCACAGATCTGCTGAAGCTACTGTTCACCAGATCCTGAGAGAAGGATACTATTTTCTGACTCTATTCAGAGACACAAATGAATATATGAAATATTTCCATACTAGTGTCACCCATAAAAGAAACCTGACAATGTCATTGCAATTGGTATATGAGGTACATTTGTTTGCCCAATGGGGCTTTGATTTTGTTTGTACCATTAACCCACCATCCTTTGTAGGTCATAATTATATTCTTATAGCCATGGACTATTTCACACGCTGGACAGAGGCACCAGCATTGAAAAAATGCACTACTAATGTGGTAACCAAATTTTTGGAGGAATACATCATAACTAGGTTTGGGATGTCTTTCTATTTGGTATATAATAATGCACCCTCATTCTCTTTTGTCAAACTCATTGTAATGTCCCCGCCAGGGAACCCATAAGGAATCAGGTCTTATGACCAAAATTGCAACTAATTTTTTATTTTTTTTTTTTTTACATCATTACTACTCCACATTTACATTCCTTAAGGTTCCCTTAATGAATTTCATTTACTAACACACTTACATTACTTATCCAAATTAAATTTCATTTCCTTTCTTTACTTTATATACTAATTCCATTTCTCCTTCCTACACATTGAATAACTATTCATTACAAATCACATTTCAACTTTAGCATAATAAGCATTTTTCTTTCATTGCAATAAATAAGAGATAGAAAAGATC
>MU224565.1:515649-530502 GCA_018584345.1 Thuja plicata | reverse complement strand
ATAATATAAACATCATAACACAAATCAATGTAAAACATTTTACTGATAGTTCATTTCTAGCCATTCATCATTAAATCATATCTCATTTAATATGTCCATACAACTGCAATAACCAATAATATATGCTCAAATATCTCATAAAATGCTAACTAAATAATAATCATATTCCATCATAAAACCCAATAGTGTCAAAGCAATAGTCCTGTCCATCTAACATAGGAAGATTCTAGGGTGGGCATTACACTCATGCAATGGGCTTTTGAAAACCAGTTAATTCTAAAATTCTCTTCCAATTATTACCCACAAGGAAATGGTGTGGTAGAATCCACAAACAAAAATTTGACAACTGTAATCAAGCACCTCTAGGATAATAATCCCAAGGATTGGCATACACAGCTAAAATATACCTTCTAGACTGATCGATTCATAACAAAAAAATTCCTTAGGGACATACCCCTACCAGTTAGTATACGGTCTACAACCCATTTTTCCCATGAACCTAAAAGTGTCAGTTTTGAAATTCATGGATCAGTACATTGAAGGTGAAGAAAGGGGGAAAATCTGACTCATGAACCTCCTCAACTTGGAAGAGAAGGAACTATGGATATAGATCATGTGTCAAAACATCAGGCTATTGTCAAGCATTGGTTTAACAAAAGATCCACTATTAAAGCTTTTAGGATTTTTGACCTTGTTCTCAAGTAGGACAAGGAAAAAGAAAAACTACGAAGCCACACCAGGTTCAAAAGACTGTGGACTGGTCCCTATCAGATAGCAAAAATCTAGGAAAAAAGAACTTTAAGAGTCAGTACTCTAGATGGGGAGCTGGTTCCATTTCTAGTTAATGAGGGAGGGGTGCCCATTTGCCTCATATATCATAGTTTTTTTTGTCGTTTATTTTTTTTTGTTTTCTCCATTTTTTGTCTTTTTCTGTGTCTTTTCCTCTTTCTGGACTTCGCCTTGTTTTTTTTTGGTGGGGGTCAGTACTTTTTTTGGGGCGGTCCTTGACAAATGGTTCATCCCAACTAGTCCTTTGTGAGAGGTAGAGGTATTTCTTAGTCAAAATATCCAAGGAAATGTATCTTGCAAGAAACTATACTTAGGGATCATGTGATGATACATCTTACTAGGAAATGAAGGTGATGCTCTAACGTTGATAACCCTAAACCACAGAATGTATATTAAAACATGATGCTAGAAACATGGATTTCTCAAGTGGCTATTAGTTAGAGCCAGCACCAGTAAGTTGATTCAAGTATCCACCAGTCTGAGAATGCCTCTTCATGTGGAACATGACATTAAAAAAAGAGAGAGAAAAGGAAGAAAAAGAGGAGAAAGGAGGAGAAAAATTGATCAATCAAAGTAGCGGTCACCACAATGATCAAAATCTCATACCAGGATAGCACAGTCTATGCACTACCTAGGTTTTGCAAACAAAGGGACCCAATTAAATGGCATACTCAAAGAAGGTGGTTCAAACCAGTCTCCATATCTAGAAAAGAGGCTCAATTCAAAAAGAGACTTCTTCAAATGCTTCTGCTTCAAAATATGGTCAGTAGATAGAGAAGGGTGACTCTAGCAATCTATACTGGGGCTATAGGAACATAGCCGATAGTAGAGAAAGGTTATATTGGGACTCAAGGGAAACTTTTTAGGGATATAGAAGCCTGACTGGTAGCAGAGCTCTTCATGGGAATCCCTTTTTAGCATTGTGAAAGTTGGTTTTCTATCTGATAGTCATTCAATTTATCCTTGTCAAAGTATCAAAGGAATGAACACACAAGTGCACACACTAGAGGAGACAACAAGGATTTGAGGGTTGGTGAAAGAATATTCTCATGAAAGATACCTACGTTCAATTTATTGAAGGATAAGTTTCTGGAAGTGGTTTGTTGATAAAGAAATTCCTTGGTCATTCCTCCTTTTTTGGGGGCTATTTCTTATGGCTCAATAAAACACCCCATTATTTGGGCCACTTGGCCATGGGTGACCCCTTCTTTTTGCTTATTTTTGTTATTTTAGTTCATTGGTTCCCTTGTTTGGTCTTCTAGTTTTTATGTCTTTACAGAAAACCCTTGATAGAGGAGTCTTTTTTGGCCTTTCAGACTTTTGGTGTTCTATGGACCTCCTAAAGTGTGAAATGTCAAAACCCCAAAGCTATGTGATCTAAGGAGAAAGTATGTTTCAACCTTTTAGACTTTTGGCCTTTTAGCATTCTATGGATCTCCTAAAGTCCAAAATACCAAAACCCTGAAGCCGCGCAATTGAAGGAGTAAGTCTTGTCAAACTTTCAGCCTGCAAAATATCGAGGACGTATGGGCTTCGCACTTTTGGCCTCCAAAATTAAGCAACCCGAGGATGACATCATTTGATCTAAGCATTTATAAAAGTGGATTTAGGGTTTTTTTTCTTCATTCTATGGCTTCACATTTTGAGCTTCAAGTTTTTTTTCTTGATTTCATAGAGTGGTTTTTTCATCTAGTTTTGTCAGATGGTGATTACTTGCACATGCTTTGCTTCTGTCTTGTCAAAATCATCATAGAGTTCTCATCATTCCCTCATGTTTTAAGGTATGGTTGTGTTCTTGTTCTTTATTTAGTTTTTGTCTTCATTTCTTTATTTTTGTATTCTAGGTCTGGCTTTAGGGTTTTGGTCTTGGTTTCTTTAGTTTTTTAGTCATTGTTTTGGTTTAGCTCTCTCAGTGTCAAGTTCTTTGAGTGTTTGGTCTAGGGTTTCTTCAGCTTTTCATTTCTTAGTCATTCACAATTTCTCTATTTTTAGCCTCGAAAGGTCATATGATCAAAGCGTCAAACTCGAAAAACCAAAATAAGTTGCTAAATAAATGTTGGAATTGTCAAACTTTCAGCCTCAACAAACCCTGATGTCATCAAAACTCCCTAACACCAAAGATAAGGAAAGGCCCACTCATTTTTCATTTTTATCCTTTTGGCCTCCAATAGACCCATCCATCTCATAAATGCCAAAAAGTTCTATTTTCTACCTTCTAGTTACCTGTTTTCCCTTTCACACCTTCGTACACCGAGTTCCTTCATATCTTTCATGCACTAAAACTCCAAAATCTTGCATCCACTAAGCATCCATCTTTCACCCTTTTATCCTTATGGAGGTTGATTCTATTTTCAATGTCTGACCCTCTGAGAGTGTGAAAAACAAAATAAAGCTTATTTTTGCTAATTTCAGGCTTCTGAGTTTGATTCTTTGGGTCTACCAAGATTTGTTTCCTTAGTTTATAGTTGTTTTCAATAAATGTTGGATCATAGTTGCATTTTTTCTTATAGAAAGCCAGAAAGGAAAACTACCTTGCCAATGAAGTACCTATTCAAAGGATGTCATGCTCCCTCCAAGGTCATGAATCTCCATAGTGAGGTCACCAATACTGACATAGGAAATATAAAATATAATGGGTTTCTCACTAGATGTGCCAATTCTAATGGGAGGTCAGCTGATTGCACTTCCCTTGTGCTCTCTAGCTTGGTTAATGTTGCAGCACACCCTGTGTCCATCTTATCTTTGGATCTAATCATGACCCTCGCACAACATTATGTTCCTTATAAGAGGGTGCTAAAAAATAATACTAGAGACATTGTTCATACATTAGACCAGACACAATTGAGGATTTCTTCCACCTACCAAAGGGTTTTGGCATGTTTTATGCCTTTTCCATAAGCAAAGGCTTGGAGTGGTTCAAAAATAACACCCTGATTGCTTATGAAATTGTAAACAAAGAATACTTAGTACAACCCCTTTCCAAGAATAAGCTGGAAAGAATAAACATGAGAAGGGGATACCTGAAAGATGACATCTAGGCAGATGTCACCATGTTAAGTAGGTTATATGGACTCCCCAAATCTATCCAACTTGAGCATTGGATGATTCTCCTAATTGAAAGAATAAAGGGGAGAAGAGATAGATTTGATTGGGATACCATTTTGATTGATAACCTGGATTAGCAGTTAATAATGGTGAAAAAAAATCCTTGTTTCTCTATGACTTCCTATGTGGTTTACTTATGGGTAGCTATGGCAGTGTACCTGGGGTTAGTAAAGAGATGAGCCTTTGGTAAGAAAAATGCATGGCCATTCATTGTATATCCTCAGCTGGTTAGAAAACAGAAAATGAATGAAGATAGCTCAGACTATAGAATTGTCAATGAAACCTTTGTCTTTGCAATCATCTATTCAATCGAAGGAGATTATGCAAAGAGACTCTCAGAGGAATTTTTTGCTAAGTTTCGAGCAATATGGGGCCTATTATATTTAGTTTAAAACTTTCACATACATCAGAGTGGTTGGGTGCACTTTGGCACCAAAGAAGCTTCCCCGATATCCTTCTGATAGGATAATTATTTTGGAAATGGCTAGGCAGCTTTCTGATGCCTACGAGCACATCAAACACAAGAACAAATAATATTGGGACTTCCCTCTATCAATTGGTCCCCATTCTCTGCAAGACATGAAAGTATGCAAGTCTCTAGCATTTGAGTGGGATGAATGTCCCTTACAACCCCTTGGATTGATCAGGACTAGGTTTGACCCCATTGGTACTTATAGTCATATTCTGGGCAGACACTATATTCATGAGCCTCACCTAGAGGATCAGTCGATGAATTATATACATGACTACAAATCCATAATCTGGGACTACTGCAGAATGTCCCTTGAGTTTGCACAAGCTAGCCTAGAGCTCTGCATTCCACCCAAGGTATGGGACATGGAGACAGAAAATACATTGGATCCTCTATACAATGAAGACAAAATATATGCAAGGGCCATCTTGAACAAAAAAGTAGATAAGTAGGAAAATGACAGTATAGAATTCAAGGCCATGCATGTGGTAAAGACCACCAAGGAATGCTCTAAAAGGCCATTCAAAATAGACCTCGTTCCAATGAAGCCACAACTAGATCCACCATCCAAAGCAGACAAGCAAAAGGGGAGAAGGTAGTAATGCCTAGGTTTAAAGAGGCATCCCCTCATAAACTAGAGATAGTATACAAGCATGATCTTCCAGTCGTATATGGCACAAATCCCAAGGCTAATCCACCAAAGGCCTCCTTGTGAACATTCACATTTATCTTCAACTGAGTTTACCAAGTGGTTGTACCACAACCATGGAGATCCTTGGGAATAACTTTGTTATTCTTTTAAGAGAGGAAATCAAATCTTGAATTCCTAGAAATTGACTTATGTAAAAGAAATGATCAACAGTACCATATCTATTTATTGGTTGATATTTAGAGGATGTGATTGTAAAGGAAGAAAATGCATTGTGTTGTTTGATTATGGGTGTCATATTTCCTTAACCTTTACATTTAATTTGTATTTTTTTGTGGATGTGATATTTTATTGTGGATTAAGCATATAGGGGGAAGGAAGATTAGATGTTCCTCTTTTAACTCCAAATGCAAAAATGAAAGATCCAAATTGGTTAACCCTAAAGTAGGATCAATGCACAAATGAATCAATCATTCATAAATGAGAGAAAGGAAGAAGATCTTAAATTATGTTTTATTATTAAGTAGATATGATATATGATAACAATTGAAAAGAATGAGAGGAAGTACTAACCTTAAAGAATTGCAGATCAAAGAATGTTATTTTCTGAGGTCTATACTTTATTTCTAGAAAATCTAAAGTATGATCCAAAACCGAAATGCAGAGACGAACAAAACCCAAGAATATTTTTCTTATCCAGCACCATCTTATGAAAAAGGTCAACCTTGACCCACTAATCTCACCCCTAACCCAATAATCTTGACCCTGGCCTGCACAGGTCTGACAGAAAATATGTTCGCAGATCTCGATAGTTCGCTGAAAAGGGTATCCAGATTTGAGTTCAAATCTTTAATCCTAAACCCGTACCTACAAGAAAAAGAGATTTATTTGTTGGGGGGAGGGGTTTGCCTTAGTCAAACCCCAATTTAGGAATTAACCTTGAAATCAATAATTGAAATAAGAATGCTAGCAAGTAGTAGAATTGAATCTAAGAATGAAGTTATGATATTGAATAGATATGCAATTGTAATTCAAATGTAGCAAGTATGTAAATATGAAAGCGTGGACTCAATAGAAACCATAAACCTCCATGATTGTATGCTTGGAATCCACCTTGAAGAGAATGAATGAGTGTTGAGGATGTACAAAGGATCTTGAAGGAAGATCACACCACCACGATGGCTAGATCTAGGGTTTGAATGATGAATCTTCCATGTTTGAACCTAATCCCTTCAAAGGCTTGAGAGCTTGAATCCTTGATCTTCAATGGAGGACTTGAATTCTTGATAGGAAGACTTGAACACCTTGAAAGCTTGGGAACATGTAGAACAATAGATTCTTGAACTTTTTTCTTGATCACCTCTTATCACTTAGTTGATGGTTCGTAATGCTTAGAAGACTTAGAGAAAATGAGAGAGAAAGGCTTCCTTTTATATGAAATTAGGGCACAATCTTCTAGAAAGGTGGACATAGGAGAATTAAATTCCAATTAGACCCATTCCTCTAGAAGAGGACCTATATTAAATACAATTTAGGATTTTCCACTTCGGAACCCAAAACAGCCGACCCGAAAGCGAGAAAATGAAATTTTGATGACCTCCGGAAGCCAACAAGCTTCCAGATTTGGAAGGGGCACCCAGGTCAAGGTTGAGGTCGACCTTGACATAGGTCAAGGTCAAGTTTGATCCTGACCTAGGTCAAGGTCAAGGTTGACCTTGACTCAGGGGGTCAGAACCCTGGAAAAAGTGCCAGGTGGGATAGAAGGTACCTAGAGAGGCCCAATCAAGGTCCTAAATAGGCACAGAAGAAAGAGATGATGAAAAAAGGAGGGGATAGTATGATGGTGGTCAAAAACATCCCCTAAGGAGGGATAAATGTTCTTATCATGGAATTTCTTCCATTTTAAGATGATATATTAAGTCCCCACTTTAGCAGAAGTATGGAAATCGAACATGCTTTTGGTAAAGTTAGAAGAAAGACTCTGGTGGATCGCAAGGAGGTAGAACATTACTAAGTCAAGGACATAAGTCCTTAGACCAAGAATTCTAACTCAACATACATGCATAAAAGATATGGAAGTAAAGAGAAATCAATCATAGGAAACATACATGACTACATAAGCAGGACAAGAGAAACACTATAGATAACATAGCTTCATGATTTAATCCTACTAGCATGAAAGTGAAAGAGAGAGAAGGGAAAGTGATTAACTCCCCTAGTAAGATGTCCACCTTACTATGAATCACCAAGGAGGGAGAGCCCAACAGGTTCACCCATAAACTGTGCTTGTAATTGTAATGCGTCTTCTGACGGCTTTTGAAAATATCCATAGTTCCACATTCTTGTATCACTATGAATATAAAATGTGTGTCTTCTCAAGATTTAACAACTTATGTGCATTACCTGCCAAGGATTTAGCATATTGAAAATTGTAAAAAGGGTGTGTATCTCTTCAGGATTTAGCAACTTATGTGCATTACCTTTCAAGGATTTAGTAAAAATAAAAGTAAAAATGCGTGTCCCTTCAGGATTTAGCAACTTATGTGCGTTACCTTCCGAGGATTTAGCAAAAATAAAAGTAAAAATGCGTGTCCCTTCAGGATTTAGCAACTTATGTGTGTTACCTTCTAAGGATTTAGCATGGTGCAAAATGTAAACTAATGTAAACTATAGTACAAGGGAGACCCTATATATATGCCCCCCTCCTTATCATGACTACCTACTAGGCAGGATAAGGAAGAGAAAAGAGGATACCTACTTCGCGAGGTAAGGAGATATCTAGCTTAACAACAATGTATACCATATTCTTAGCGAAGAGTTTTGACCCTTACATCTTGAAGACACCTAAATTTGACCAGGTGTATCTTAAACATCAAATTTATAAATCTCAGCCAATTGCCCCAAAATCTCATCAAAATGCATTAAAATGGATCAAAATCAAATCAAATGGACATTTATCAAGCAAAGTGGAAAAAAATCAAATTAAATAAAAGGATTAAATAATCATGAAATTAAATAATTAAATATGAGCCTAAAAAGCGATTAATCAAATTATGCAATTGATTTTAATCAATTAATTGTATAGTTTAAATCAAAAATCAAATCCAACCCATTCACCCTTACATGGCTAAATTAATTAAATGATTGAATTAAATAATTCCTAATTTCTTTCAACTCAAAATGGATCAACCAATGAGAGTTAAGGATCTTGTCTTCTTGTCCCACCCTTTGAAGACAACCATTTAATTTTCCCTCCATTTGAAATCACCTCAAAGCTTTTTACTCAACCAAGGCTTGACCATAATCAATTCACTCTACCCCCTACCCTTGGGAAATTGCTATAAATACAAGCCATTTTCTTTGTATTTGGAATCCAATAAATTCAAGAGAAAAGCATCCTTATTATAGGCATTCGGATAGCATTTGATAGTATTTCAGCATTTGCATAACATTTTGAGAAGCATTTGTTGATTTCATAGCATGAATCATGAGCATTTGAATGGAAAGCACACACATCTTTGAGCATTTGAGCTAGATTAGAGCATGTTTATCAATTTTTCTCATTCTAGGATTGTCCTTAAGAGAGATTAAGGTTGAGAGCTCTCTTAACAAAGCTTAGATAGAGAACCATGAGATTTCATGGATTTAACTTCAATTCTTAGATTAAATTGTATTTTCTTTCCATAGAGTTGTTGTTATTGATCCTAATTTCATGAAGGTGTAATCTCACACACACAAATGGCACCCACTGTGGGGCTTTAGGCCTCATTTCTAACATTTTTATCTTAAAATTTTATGTGTTTTGCATCATTTTTCTTGTTATCTTGAAGAAAACAGGAGAAGAGCCACCTACGAAGCATTCAGAGCTACTTGTGAGCAGTAAAGCACCGCGTACAGCATTTCTTTCTTCTCTATCTTTCATTCTTAGGCCACCTGTGAGATAAAGTGTGCCACCTAGATCTGTAAAGCATCATCTGTCAGACACTAAAGACCACTTATGAACTTCCAAGAGCTGCGTACTAGAATTTTTGACCGCACTTTGCATGTTCTGTGCCACCTGTGATTTTTATTTGGCCGCCTATGGAATTTCCAGAGCCACCTATTAAGATTTAAAAGCCACATTCAAAGTTTTTATTTACGCTTAGTAACAGTTAAAATCCACGTATTAGTTGTTAAATGTCGCGTAGATCTTTTTGCTTTAAATCAAGTTTCTGATGATTTGCTCACTGTTTTAATCATCTGTGTTTTTCATTGCTTCAAATGAAAAATCATTTGAATGTGCTCAAACCAGAGAAGAGAGTCACAAGGCCTAGCAAAGAGGTAAGGATTAAGACTAAATATGATAAGAAAATACATGCATCTAATATTTTAGAGTTCTTAAAGGAAGAAGAACACCTTTATGATCACTATATTAAAGTGTTTTTTGCTTATAGAGAAAAATTTCCTACTCTTTGATTGGTTTTCATTCTTAAGTTCTTTAAGCTTTGATTTGAAAAAATTTGATTTAAAAGAGCTTTTAGGAGTGAAATGGTCAATTTATTTTCCAAGTTTTTCTTCACTTTGTTTCGATTGTGTTGACTAACTTGTTGGAGGAGCCAAAGTGGGAACGATCGCCACTAGGTGAGTTGAAATAAAACACAAATCAATCAAAAATGTGCCTAGCCTTTGCTAGCTTAGAAAATGAGGTACTTATCTTATCAAGCTTGCATTGATTAAATTGTGGCATTTCATTTAAATCTAGCATAATTAGGAAAATCTTTCTAATTGTTTAAATTGAACAAGCATTAGGCATATGCTCTTCACTTTTCGAAGTGAATCAAAAATCCAAACATGCAAAGTCAATTTAGCACAAAGAAAAGGATAAAGAATTGAACCACACATTTCAATTTTAAGGACCTTCTTGTCAAGAGGTTGAAAAGGAACAATTTATGCTTGAAGTGTTTGGAACAAAGGAAGACAATAGGGATATGCTTTACACTCTTTGAGTGAATCAAATTCCCAAACTTGTTGGACTAAGTTCAATTTTCACTTTCCATAAACATGCTAGCTAAAATAGAGCTTTAGAGGGCCTGCCTCCCGAGATTTTCCTTACAAGGATGGTGAGAGGGAACGACCCAAAGTGGGAGAAAATTGCTTTTTCTGTGATATCATCTGACCCACTATAAAAAATGCACTTTACCTTAATCGGAAAGTGACTAAACCTTGTGCAAGTCATCCTCACTTCCTCGAGTAGTCCTTCGGGATTGCACAAAATTATACTTTCGTGCATGTGGAAAGCCCGCAAGGGGGTAAAGGAACTTGGAAATATTTAGAATGAAAGTGAATTAAAACCTTGTTAAATAGAAAACCTACCTTTTTAGAGCCATTGTTAAAAGCCAAAATTGTTTGACTCTAAGGTAGATTGTTTGGAAGAAATTCTTGTGTGTACCCATAAAAATATCTGAGAACATACACTTTTAGTGTTGTTTTGGGGATATAGTACAATTTTGATATGTGTGTTGAGCTTGTACTCTTTTTTCACGCAAGATTCTTTTTTGACAAATCTGATCAAAACTCTTAAAATTTTAAATCCAAAAAAAAAAAAAAAAATTTGACAATTTCAACTTTGATCAGCAAAGAGCCGCGTACCAACAATTCAGAGATGCTCACAAACAATCCTGGGCCGCTTGTAACTTTTAAAATGATGCTTGTAAATAGTAAACAGCCACGTAAGCCACTGGCAAGTGTTGCGTGTCAAAAGTTTAAAACCGCCTATCAATAGGCAAATGCCGCATGCAAACTGTAGAGTGTCGTGTAAACAAATTCCAGTGACCGCGTATCAACAATTAAAGGCCCCCTACATACAGGCAAGAGCCGCCTAGAAACAAAGAAGGGAAAATAGTGGATATATACTAAGGGTTTGAAAATAAGAAAATTCCATTTTTGGATACCCTTTTAGACGTTTTACCTTTGTGTATACTCAACTGGATCAGAATCTGCCATTATTGGATATTTTGCAAAATCATCCATGGATTGATCATTTAAGTGAGATAAAAGCCTAGGATCTTCATTTGATTTATGTTAATGTTGGCTTTTATGCGATCTCATTACAGTAAGGCTACCCTACAATTAGATGGATCTTATCTAAGGTAAGAGTGTCCTTTCCTGGGTGATCTTGTTAGTTCTTTAAGACCTTTACAAGAACCCATGAAGGAAATAGAACCAATGATGTCCTTTCCATTTGGCCATATAGATCCTGATCAAATCAACCATGTAAACAAGGATATGAACAACAATGGAGGATGAAATGTTGATCCTAACAACGAAGGATCCAACAACAATACCAATGGAGAAGCAAACAAAGACCCTAACAATCAAGGGTTGAACAATAATAACAATGGGGGAAACATTGACCCTAACGATGAAGAATCCATTGATGAAAAGGTCAATGAAGCTATGCAAAGTCCTTTCTTCATGAAGCTTATGGAAAAAGTGTTGGAAAAAGATAAGGAAAAGTACTTTTTAGATATAGCACAAACGGGTCTCAAACTTCCACATAATTATGATGTCAACAAACTTAAACAAGAAGAAGCTGAGGCTAATCCCATTGACATCATGAACAAGCAATTCCAACTTTTCCAAATGCAATTGGACATGATAAAACAAAGTGGGGTTCCTAAACCCTTTTATATCGAAGCTTTGTGTCCATTTCCAATAAATGCTATATTTCCTAAATATGACAAATATGAAGGAACAACTGATCCCCAAGATCACTTAAGGGAATTTTGTGCCTTAAGTCTAGATTTCATGCATGACACAACTTACCTAATGAGGTTATTCCCTAGAAGTTTGGGGTATGGAAATGGAGTGGTTTTCAAACTTACCCTCTGGCATTCGAACCTTTGAGGAATTAGCCTCTAAGTTTGTAAATCACTATTCATATAACATCAAGCATGAGGTTACAATGCTTAATTTATTTAACACCAAACAAAGAGAAGGAGAGGGATTCCTACTTTTCCTACAACGATGGAGGGCGGTATTTGCTAGATACCCCCAAAGTATACCCGAAAAGGAGAAGATGGATATCTTTGTAAACAGCTTGAATCATGAAATGAACTATCGATTAAGGCTACAATGTCCTAGGCCATTTCAAGACCTAATTGAGAATGGGGTGACAATAGAAGAGGTATTGGTGAAAAGTAGAGAGATTAAGCTTTACAAGGATAACAACAACAACAACAACAACAACAATACCTCCAATACTAATCAAAATCGCAATCCCCCTAACAACAACTAATTTTGGATGAGGAATAACAAAAATAAAGGAGTGGTTAAAGATGGAGTGGTAGAGGCTAACACTTTAAAGGCCACTCCTTTCAATCTCACTCAAAATTCAATTCAAGCCAATAATTTGAATCAAGCACCCAAAGTGCCCTTTAACAACAACAACACTAATAACAACTTTGGGAATAATCTGTTAGAATGAATTTAGAATAATTGAGAGGGGAGGGGTGAATCAATTATCCTTAGGTCTAGATGTACCAAATAAAAATTTCTATATTTTAAACAATTCAGATCTACTCGGTAGCAGTAGCATATGTCAACAACTTAATCATGCAGTTTACTTTTTAATGTAATTAGCTTGTAGAAACATAGAAATAAAACAAACCATAAGCATTCACACAAGTATTTAATGTGGAAACCCAATATGGGAAAAACCACCAGTAACATGCTACCAAGTTTCACTCTTCTAAAGTGAGCTCTGTGAGGAGCCAACCATGTTAAAGGTTACAATAACACACTGTTAGGTGTGACCTGGTTAAAGGATTTAATCACCCTGTCAGGAGTGGCCTTGTTAGAGGACTTAGATCATTCCACCTAAATGTCACCTTGCTTAGAGGATTTATACAAATGACTATTAGGTCAACCTTGTTAAAGGATTTTAACTGATATAATGGTTAGAAAGTAATCAGCAGTTGTGATCTGATACATACAACTTACTTTTCAAATTCAGATCCAATTACATCTTTGATGCTAACTTACTGAGTGTCCTACATTATCATTTCAATCTTTTGATCTGATTGGAAATCTGTCAAGCAATCACACATGCAACTTTCTGCTTCTGTGTTCAGCCTTCTCTACTAGGTCATGCCAATCAATAAATTAACTATGCAATCCTCTTGCATACACACATGTACATCAATCTGTACATCCACACTTCAATGAATAACCCCTTGAGGTTATCATATACCTCTCTATCTAGGTCAGATAAATCTTTGCCACTTAATCAAGATCATAGATCTTAGGTTAGGTCAGATCCAATAGATCATTCCATCATTACATTACATTTACTTCTCCAAAGTAGTCTATAATTAAATCTTGAATCCATGCATTAATTATAGTTATCCATACATTAAATAACATCGATCAATCTTTAATTAACTTTACATATCCCAATAAAATTAACTAAGTCGGCCAGAGATCTCAAATCTCATCATTAATCCAAATACTGCAAGTTGGCCAACATCTTTGATCTGCTCGGCAATCATTGTTTCCACTTGGAAATTTCACTAGTGCTCGGCACAAGCCAGACTTGCTCGGCACAAAACAGCCAGAAAAACTATCTTTGAAAGATAAACAACTAATTACTTTGCCAGAGTGCCAACTAATCAAGTACCCTTTTATTTTCCTTAACTCAACCATTCACTTGGTCTTTTTTTTAAATCTTCTTCATCAATCAATAGATATGGTACTCAAACAGATAACAATAGTCTCACTAATTAAGGTTTTACATCAATGACAAAATAACAATTGCTTGCATTGTCACTTTCCAACAATCTCCCTCTTTGGCATTGATGGCAACACAAAATATTAAAACAATGATTTAACAAGCATAGTTACCATACAATCCAAAGAAGTCACCTGTGTTCCTCGATATGAACAAATATTCATTAATTTCCTTAGCTTCATTCTGATTCTTATATGTAAAAAATTTCTCCCTCTATGTTTTTAATCACAATGTAATCATCTGTGTCTGATCATCTGTAGACTCGCTCTGAGTAGATAATCACTTCATTGTTTTCAATAGTAACTTCTTCCTCTATATAGGTAAACTCTCCCTCTTTGACAACAATGCCAAAGACTTAGATATCTTTATCATGTAGATCTTCAGTATCATGTTGATCCTGTCATCTTGACTATGACTAATCTTCTTTTCTGTCCTTGTCCAACTTCACAACTTTAGTCAACATCCTAAAGTGTGACTTACTGTGCAACAATGTGTTAAGTATTCTGAATGTAATATTTGATGCAACAGTACCATACAAAACTTAATTAGCCTCAGTTAGGGGAATCACCCCCAATTTACCTCATAGATACTCATGAGCATCCTTGGGTAGTGCCTTTGTGAATATGTCTGCTAATTGTTCTTTAGTATTCACATAATCCAGTCTCACTTCTTTATTCTGAACTAGCTCCCTCAAGTAATGATACTTGATTGCTATGTGCTTTGTCTTCGAGTGCATAACAAGTTTTTTAGAAATATTAATGGCACTCATGTTATCACAATATATGACAACTGGTTCAGTGATTTCTTCCTTCATACCTTTCAGTAGTATCTTTAACCACAGAATGTTAGAACACTTGACTGTTGTTGCCACATACTTGGCTTTAGCTGTAGATTGTGAGGTGCAGTTCTGTTTCTTTCTTGTCCATGAGATCAATATTTTTCCAAAAAGAAATGCTCCACCAGTAGTGCTTTTCCTATCATCAACATTTCTAGCCCAATCAGAGTCAGTGTAAACTCTGAGTTCAAACTTGTCATTCTTCTTGTAGTATAGACCATAGTCATCAGTTCCTT
>MU224565.1:457115-495679 GCA_018584345.1 Thuja plicata | reverse complement strand
CCTCCATGATTGTATGCTTGGAATCCACCTTAAAGAGAATGAATGAGTGTTGATGATGCACAAAGGATCTTGAAGGAAGATCACACCACCATGATGGCTAGATCTAGGGTTTGAATGATGAATCTTGCATGTTTGAACCTAATCCCTTCAAAGGCTTGAGAGCTTGAATACGTGATCTTCAATGGAGGACTTGAATGCTTGAGAGGAAGAATTGAAAACCTTGAAAGCTTGGGAAAATGTAGAACAATGGATGCTTTAACTTTTTTCTTGATCACCTCTTATCACTTAGTTGATGGTTCATAATGCTTAGAAGACTTAGAGAAAATGAGAGAGAAAGGCTTCCTTTTATATGAAATTATGGCACAATATTCTAGAGAGGCCGATATAGGAGAATTAAATTCCAATTAGACCCATGCCCCTAGAAGAGGACCTATTTAAATACAATTTAGGATTTGCCACTTCAGAACCCAAAACAGCTGACCCGGAAGCGGGAAAATGAAATTTTGATGACCTCTGAAAGCTGACAAGATTCCAGATTTGGAAGGGGGACCCAAGTCAAGGTCAAGGTCAACCCTGACCTAGGTCAAGGTTAAGTTTGACCTTTACCTAGGGGGTCAGAACCCCTGGAAAAAGTGCCAGGTGGGATAGAAGGTGCCCGGAGAGGCCCAATCAGGGTCCTAAATAGGCACAAAAGCAGGAGATGATGCAGAAAGGAGGGGACAATATGATGGTGGTCAAAAACATCCCCTAAGGAGGGATAAACATTCTTATGAGGGGTTTGCCTTAGTCAAACCCAGATTTATGAATTAACATTGAAATCAATAATTGAAATAATAATGCTAGCAAGTAGTAGAATTGAATCTAAGAATGAAGCTATGATATTGAATAGATATGCAATTGTAATTCAAATGTAGCAAGTATGTAAATATGAAAGCTTGGACTCAATAGAAACCATAAACCTCCATGATTGTATGCTTGGAATCCTCCTTGAAGGAATGAATGAGTGTTGAAGATGCACAAAGGATCTTGACAGAAGATCACACCACCATGATGGCTAGATCTAGAGTTTGAATGATGAATATTGCATGTTTGAACCTAATCCCTTCAAAGGCTTGAGAGCTTGAATCCTTGATCTTCAATGGAGGAATTGAAAGATTGAGAGGAAGAATTGAACACCATGAAAGATTTGGAACATGTAGAATAATGGATGCTTGAACTTTTTTCTTGATCACCTCTTATCACTTAGTTGATGGTTCATAATTCTTAGAAGACTTAGAGAAAATGAGAAAGAAAGGCTTCCTTTTATATGAAATTAGGGCACAATATTCTAGAGAGGCCGACATAGGAGAATTAAATTCCAATTAGACCCATGCCCCTATAAGATGACCTATATTAAATACATTTTAGTATTTTCCGCTTCGGAACCCAAAATAGCCGACCCGGTTGCGGGAAAATGAAATTTTGATGACCTCTAAAAGCCGACAAGCTTCTAGATTTGGAAGGGGGACCTAGGTCAAGGTTGAGGTTGACCCTAACCTAGGTCAAGGTCTATTTTTACCCTAACCTAGGTCAAGGTCAAGTTTGACCCTAACCCAGGGGTCAGAACCCCTGGAAAAAGTGCCAGGTGAGATAGAAGGTGCCCGGAGAGGCCCAATCAGGGTCCTAAATAGGCACAGAAGTAGGAGATGATGCAAAAAGGAGGGGACAATATGATGGTGGTCAAAAACATCCCCTAAGGAGGGATAAATGTTCTTATCATGGAAGTGCTTCCATTTTAAGATGATATAGTGATGTATGGTTATTTATTATTGTATACCCTATGAATTATGCAGTGCATGTTGATTCATTATGTATACCTTCGGTATCAGTTGTATATGTGATCTTGTTATATGAGTTATATTTTATGACTCTATTCAAAGTATCTTTTATGTTAGTTTCTTTATGGTTGTTCTTCGTAGATTAGTTAACTTAAAGTGAATCTACGTCAAGGAACCCTCAAGAATTATAATCTATATTTGTCTTTCATTTATGTGTAGGTCATGTAATTCATTGTATTGCTTCCGCATTAATATTCATTTTTGTTTATAAAACTTTTTAAAAAAATTATGTAAACTTAGTATCATGTTCTAGGATTTATTCTCTTGGGTTCCCTTGTGGGGCATCACTATCTAACTGAGTTTAATACGATTACTAGTCAATTTTATTCTGTTAATTTCAATTTTGATGAATAAATTAGAACTCTTTTTATTATTTTTTATTTTCCTAAAGGATATAATGACTTGGCAATGACTGTTAGTAATTATGTTTCAGTTTGAATATATTGAAATTTGACGATGTTGCTGGTGTTAATTTGAGTTAGGAAATTTGTTGGAAAATCTTATGGGATACATACACATTAGGCAGTTTTTTGAATGAAAAAAGAAGGGGCAGATCAAAGGAGAAAAAAAGATTCTCAAAGTTGTGGGAAGTCACAAGGAAAATCAAGGGGCAAGAGGTCCCAATCTAGATAAAAGAGGGATTGTTGGTACTATGGTAAGCCAGGTCATTTGAAGAAATATTGTTGGTCTCAAAAAAATAAAGAAGACAAAAAGGACAGTAGTAACAAGGCAAATGTGGTAATTAATAAATCTAAGGAAGATGCTTTGATTCTTTCCCTAGAAAATGTTGATGATTCATGGGTTTTAGATTTAGGGGCCTCCTTTCATGCTATGCCCCATAGAAGTTATTTTCTTGATTATGTCCAAGGGGATTTTGGGTTGTTTTATTTAGGAGATGATGAACCCTGTCAGATTGTTGTGAAGGGAAGAATTAAGATTAAGTTGAAAAAGGGGAATCATTGGCTACTATAAGAGGTAAGGCATGTTCCAAGACAGAGTAGGAAATTAATTTTAGCAGGGTAGCTAGTTCATGAAGGTTGTACAGCTACTTTTACTGTTAAAAAATGGAAGGTTTCAAAAGGTTACCTAGTTGTAGGAAAAGGTGTGAAAGTAGGCACCTTATATCTTTGTAAAGGTCAAACTGTTCCTTCTACTTTAATTATTACAGAGAAAAGTCAATGTTCAGGAATAGGTGTTTTAGTTCAGAAGGAATGACATCAAACAATCATTGTGGATTTTTATATAACATTATGGCACAATAGAATTGGGCGCATGAGTGAACAAGGAATGAAATTACCTCATTCGAAGAAATTTTTACCTAGTTTGAAATGTGTCAATATAGATTTTTGTGAGAGTTGTGTGTATGGAAAATAAAAGAGAGTTATTTTTCTGAAGGGTGTGAAGGAAAATAAAGATGAGAAATTGGAGCTTGTGCATACAAATATATGGGGACCTTCTTAGGTATCTTCTCTTGGTGGATCTTTGTATTATGTTACATTCATTAATGATGCAACTAGGAAAGTATGGATCTATTTCCTTAGGTAGAAATTTGATGTATTTAAAACTTTTAAAAAATGGAAAAGCTTATTTGAGAATGAGACTAGTAAAAGACTAAAATATCTTAGATCTTATAATGGTGGTGAGTATTGTAGAAAATAATTTGAAGATTATTGTTCCTCTAATGGTATTTGTAGGCAGAAAATAGTTCCAAGGACTCCACAAGAAAATAGAGTGACTGAACACATGAATAGGATAATAATGGAGCATGCAAGGACCATGAGGTTGTATTTTGGGTTGCCCTTAAACATGTGGGAAAATTTTGTAAACATTTTTATTTAATTAATTAATAGAGGTCCCTTTACTCCATTAGGTTGTAGTATTCTAGAGGAAGCACGAACAGGTAAGAAGGTGGGTTATTCTTTTCTTAGAACCTTCAATTGTGAAGCATTTGCACATATAGATTCTAAAAATAGAACCAAGATGGAAGCTAAATCAAATAAATGTGTATTTGTTGGATATAGAAATGATGAATTTGGACATGACATTGGGATTTTGAGAATCATAAAATTGCAAGAAGGGATTTCATATTTAATGAGAAAGTGTTGTACAAAGATTAGTTGTAGCAACATGAGAAGAAATAAAATAATTATGTAGTGCTAGATGATACTCTTACAGGTGATATTTCAATAGTTCCTCATGCTCCACAAAAAAAACAAAAACAAATACCACAAACTCCAGTGAATGTCTGAGAATCTTCAAGGATAAGTAGACCTCCTGACAGGTTCTCTCCCTCTTTGTATTATATTTTACCGACTGATGTTGGTGAACTAGCATGTTATAATGAAGTTATGTAGATGGATACCAAGGTTCAGTGGGAGCATGGAATGACAAAAGAAATGGACTCCTTGCTCCAAAATTAGAATTGGTAATTATGCAAGTTGTCTGTAGGTAAAAAGGCTTTACAAAACAAATTAGTTTATAGTCTAAAAGAGGGAGATGGAGATAAGAAAATATTTAAAGCCAGGTTAGTTGTAAAGGGATTTATATAGAAAAAGGTCATTGATTTTTCTTAAAAAAATTCTTCAGTTGTTAAGATGAATTCTATTCATACTATTTTAAGTATTGTGGTTTTTGAAGATTTGTATTTGGAACAACTAGATGTGAAAGTTGTCCTTTTCCATGGTGATTTAGAGGAGATATATATGGAATAGCCCCAAGGATTTGATGTCAAATGTGAGGATAATTTAGTGTGAAAATTAGAGAAGATTTTATATGGATTGAAACAAGAACCTCAATAATGGTACTTAAAATTTGATAGTTTTATGGCTGAGCATAGCTTCAGCAGGTGTAATTCTAACCATTGTATTTATTTTAAGAGGTTGGAAAATGACAACTACATTATTTTATGTTTATATGTTGATGACATGCTTGTAGCAAGGTCTAACATGGATCACATAAGATAATTAAAACAATTTTTAGAAAAATATTTTGCTATGAAGGATTTGGGGGCAGAAAACAAATCCTTGGTATGAAAATTTGTAAAAGTAGGAAGAACAAAAAATTGATTCTATCTCAGGCTAATTATGTTAAAAAGGTCTTGTTGAGGTTCCGCATGGAGAATGCAAAAGTTGTCAATATACCTTTTCCTAGTCATTTGAAATTTAACTAAGGAGATGTGTCCAAAGACAAAAGAGGAGGAAGACAAAATGTCTAAGGAACCCTATGCTTCCATAATAGGAAATTTAATGTATGCCATGGTATGCACTAGACCTGATATTGCACATGTTGTAGGAGTTGTTAGTAGGTATATGAGTCAACCTAGAGTTTGTAACCACCTGGATTTGGTCTGCTTCGACCATAGACTCTATTTACCCTAAGTATGATCATACCCCCAATTATGTCCAGACAACTCTTCAATCGGTTGGCATAATTCATTCAAATCAAATTTAATCTCCTAAGTGATCTAGTCCCTAAATTTTATTAATCACCTAAGCCAATCAAATCAAATCAATTTTAATTCAAATCAATTCAAACCAAACATGGCTAAGGTAATTAATTTAAAAGGAATTAAATAAATCCTAATTGTATCTAATCACTTGCAAAGCCTATCTTCTAGTTTAAATCAATCCAATTAATTGGCTATAGTCTTAATTAATTATCTAAAGCAATAAAAGGATTAAATAATTAATTTCCCTATTTTTGAATGAATATATTAATTGTAATTCATTTCATTAATATTCCCCTAAACCCTAGCCTAACCTATCTCAACCACCTTAACCCTGGGTTCAAACCCATCCCAACCTATTCCTCCCATGCTAAATCTAATCCTAATCTTAATCCTATCCTAACCCACTTTCTAATGTTGTCACATTCCTAATTTTGTGTTGAAGAATCCAACCCACTTGAGAAAGTCTATTTTCTCAAGCTTGACTCCCTCTAAGTCCACCTTCTCAAGCTTGTAGTTACACCCCTCACCATGCCTCTTAATTACTTCCATTAATGCATTATTAATGGATATTCCTCAAGCCCATGCCTCATCAATGCATTTGGCATTAATGTCTCTTACACCTCATTAATGGTTTTTACAACTCCATTAATGACCCTTGTCCCCCCTCTCTCTCCTCATTTATTCTATAAATAGAATGATTTTTTGAGCTCAAATGGCCCTTAATTTAAGAATTGAAAAGCATTGTTATGCTGTTAGGATTAACATAGATTCATATTGGAGAAAAATAGCATAATGGCTGGAGCAGAAGCGGGAGAGGGAGCAGGAGGGAATTCAAAAATTGGTGAAGGTGGGAAAAGTGATGCTGGAGGAAATAGGGTTTCTATAGCTGTAGGAGACCAGAAAACTATAGGAGGATCAACAGATGAAGGCTCCACTAAAGATTCGGAAGATGGCATTGACCCCCCTTTTCGAGATGGTGGGCCAGGAGGAAGATCCAAAAGATCGATGGTAGAAAAAAGTGATCAAGCTTCGAACAGAAATATCCTGAAAGGAAGCTGGTCATCGTTATTTGGGATTAAACCAATAGGAAAATCTTCTTTCCCTAGTATCAACAATACATCAGACCCAAGCACTAGGTATTACGGTATTTCTATACTTGATCCTCTTGTGGAGCATACTATTTCTACAATGGCTCTTACGCTGGTAAGAAAGTTCACAGGAATAAGACCCAATATTGAGCTATTTAGGGAGTTTACTTACCATAAATGGAAACTCAAAGGACAAGTGGACATAGAAGAAATGCCAAAAGGGTTTTTTTCCTTTGTATTCTCAAATAGTGAAGATCTATCAAAAGTGTTGTGTGCAGGACCCTGGATGTTTGGCAAGTCATCGCTGGCTCTCCAAAAATGGATTACGAATCTAGATCTCAATGCTAAAATATTTGACTTTGCCCCTATCTGGGTGAGATTAACTAGTCTCCTAATGGAATACTGGCATGAGGATGTTTTTGTTGGTTTATCAAGTGCATTTGGGGAAATGCTTTCGATCGATCTGATGACAGCTACAAGATCTAGACTGGTCTATGTGAGAATCTGTGTGAACATTCACCACAAAATAGATTTTCCAGAGGCCATCACCATCAGTTCCAAATTGGGTAAGTACATCCAAGCTATTGAATGTGAATCGCTTCCATTTTCTTTTTTTACTTGTAAAAAATCTGGTCACTAGGCTAAACAATGTCCTTTGAAAAAACAAAAAGAAAAAGTAGACCAAAAAAGTGAACAAGATCATAAAAGAGAACCTAAAAAGGTTTGGAAGCAGAAGGTAAATCCTAATGAAAAAGATGTTGGAAAATTTGATCAAGGTCAATAGGAGAACAACATAGAGAACTTAATCAGTAATGAATCAGAGGAATCATTGATCCCTGAAAACAACATTAGTTCGGTAAAAGACAAAACAGACCATGAAACAAATAAAGACTCCAGTATTGAGCAGGGGCTGCATAAAGAGAAGGAACCAAAAGACATCAATAAAGCCAGTACAATGAATGGGTTGGAAGGTAGTATTGAGCAGGGGCTGCCTAAAGAGAAAGAACCAGAAGACATCAATAAAGCCAATACAATGAAAGGGTTGGATGGTTTATCCACCTCAAGGGTACCTTCTACCATTGGGGGAAATGAGGAGCAAGAACATTATTCAAAAGATAGTGATGATGATTCCCTCTCCCCTATATCATCTCTGTGGAGTGAAGAAAGCATGGAGACAAATCTAAACCTAGAAAAACACTTTGAAAATCAAGAAGCCCCTTGGTCACAGATTAAGAAAAATAAAAGCTTCATCAAAAAACTAAGCAAGAAGGATGATCGTAACAACTATCTATCGTTTGACTCTGGGAAAAAAAAAGAATTTATTAGTCAAGGGGGAGTTCAAACTAGAAGACAATTTAAGGTTGATGTGGGCACTCCCAAAAGAAAAAAAGGTAGGGAATCACAGAAGAAGAAAAGAGAGAATGAAGCAAAGCAGAATATAGCAGAAGGTAAACAAAGAACCATCCATGAGATATGTTCCCCAAGTCTTTAATATGAAAGTTATCTCTTGGAACATAAGAGGGCTTAAGAGCCTCCATAAATAGGATGTTCTTAGGAACATGATAAGAGATAGAAAACCTGATATTTTACTAATTCAAGAAACCAAGATGACCAAGGAAAAACTAGAAAAGATGCATGTAGAAAAAGACTATGGTAGTATTGGAGGTGACTCGGAGGGAGCTTCGGGTGGAATAGGCATATTTTGGAATACTAAAAATGTTATGTGTAAGTTGATTGTCAGTGAAAAGAACATTTTAGTGGTTAATATTAATTATCTCAAGGAGAATCTCAGCTGGAATCTTATCAATGTTTATGCACCTAATACTAGAGGTGGTAGGCAGAAATATATGCAGAGATTGAAAGATATCCATAGAACCGACCAAGAAACTTGTTGGATGATTATGGGAGATTTCAATACTCTTAAAAATGAAGAAAAAAAGGGGGGAAATGTTTCCCAAATTGATAGCAGATCTGATTTTATGGAATTCATCAGTGAGGAAGACCTCTTAGATATTGAGCTCGAAGGTATTGACTATACTTGGTCAAATAGGCGCATAGGGAAAGACCTGATCCAAGTCAAATTGGATAGAGCTTTGTTAACCTTTGACTAGTTGACTAGTTACTATTGTACTCTCTCTATAGAACTCCGTGTAGGTTCTGACCACAATCCTATATCTCTGAATATTAATAAGATTAATGGCAGGAAAAACATCCCTTTCAGATTTAAAAGAATGTGGTTACCTCACCCTAACTTAAAAGCTAAGATAGAGGAATGGTGGAATCCTACTATAGAAGGGGGAGCAATGTATAGAACGACAAAGAAACTGAGCAATATCAAAAACAATCTCAAAAAATGGAATAAAGAAGTTTTTGTGGACATTTTTCTTACAAAAGGGAAATTGCTAATGAAATTAAGGAAATCTAGAATAGCATACAGAAGGAGGGCCTTTTGGAGGAAACTAGAACTAAGGAAAATAAATTGTTGGTGGATTATCACAATGTTATCAATAAGGAGGAATCATTTTGGAGACAGATATCTAGAGCTCTTTGGCTTAAAGCTGGGGATAAAAATACCAGATTTTTCCATATGATGGCCATGAAACACAAAGAAATTAATAGGATTACAAATCTTCATTCAAAAGGTAAAACTATGAGGAAGGAGGAAGAAATCAAATCTGAGATGTTAAATTATTTCTCAGATCTTTTGACACAGGAGAAAGAATTGAATAGTTCTAATCAGGATGAAATATTAGCAATTATTCCTAAAATTGTTGAGGATCATTCTAACAAAATGCTCAAATCTATTCCCTCGAACAATGAAATCAAGAATGTTATCTTTTCCTTTGAAGGAGAAAAATCACCAGGCCCTGATGGTTTTCCTATGCTTTTCTTCCAGCATTTCTGGGAGATTATTGGTCAAGATGTTCAGGATGCGGTTAAAGAATTCTTTGGGACTAAATGTCTTCTCAGGGAATTAAATGCTACTTTCTTGGTTCTTATTCCCAAGAAACCTGGAGCTAATACTGTGGAGGATTTTAGACCTATTAGCTTGTGTAATTCTCTATACAAGATTATTTCTAAAGTCATTACATCCAGACTGCTTAAGCTGCTCCCATCTCTAGTTTACCCCCAGCAAAATGGCTTTGTTCCTGGGAGACAAATCCTTGATTCTATTATCCTGGCTCATGAGAATCTCCACTCACTGGAAAAAGCCAAAAATTAGGGCTTTATGATGAAGTTGGACCTCTCTAAGGCGTATGACAGAGTTGATTGGCACTTCCTACGAAAGGTGCTAAATGCTTTTGGTTTTAGCAAGGACATTATTAAAATCATTATGCAACTTGTAACTACTATTTCCTCTTCTGTTATTTTGAATGGGGGATCTTCTTCCTTCTTTAAACCTTCCAGAGGGCTAAGACAAGGAGATCCTATATCTTGCATCCTTTTTTCTCTCCTAGCTGAATGCTTGGGGAGGTACATCCAAATTATGGTGGAAAAAGGGGATATAAAGGGTGTACATCCTTCTTCTACAAGACTTATCTGTTCCCATGAGCAATTTGTGGATGATACTCTCATAATGGGAGAGTCAACTATAAAAGAAGCTAAAAATCTTAATAAAGGCCTCACTATCTATACCTTGGCTACTGGCCAATTAATCAATTGGAATAAAACTTCCATATTCTTCATAAACACCCCGGAAGAGAGACAAAAGAAAATGTCAAATATTCTTGATTTCTCTATACGGAACCTTCCTTCATCTTATTAATGTCTCCCCCTTTATGTCAAACTTCCTGAAAGCTTCTGGTATAAATTAATTGACAGATATAACAATAAGTTTGCAGGATAGAAAGGGGCTCTCCTCAGCATTGTGGAAAAGCTCCAACTCCTGAAATCAACTCTTCAGAATCTCCTTGTCTATGATATGAGCTTGTTTAAAATTCCCCACAAAATTGCTACTAAGATTGAGAAAATTCAAAAAAGATTCCTTTGGTCTGGGGTGGAGGAAAATAAAATACTTAGCCTGGTCTCTTGGGAGAAAGTGTGCAAGCCTAAAAAACAAGGAGGTATTGGGCTGCGAACCATCAAAAATATGAACCAAGCCCTCATGGCTAAACAATTATGGAGAATTTATGGAGATCAAAAGGAATGGAATAGCATAATTAAAAGCAAGTATATTTTCCTCTATAATACCTTGGAGGATTTTATAGGTGATGACAATTACACTAATGGATCCTAAATATGGAATAGTATTAAGTCCACTAAAGAGCTTATAGTTAAAGGGAAAAGATGAAAGCTAGGAGATGGTAGAAGAATTGATTTCTGGGATGATGAATGGATTCAACCTGAGCCTCTATCTAGCAACATTGATTGGAAGCAATGCATTGAGAGATGCAAAGAAAATATTGGATTGAAAGCAGTAGACTACTGGCAGGATAATAAATGGAAGAATATGGGAGAAATTGATAACAGATTTATTTCCCTCCAGCAAGATCTTCAGACCTGGTATATTAAAGATAACATCCAAGACTTGATTGTTTGGAATCCTTCGTCAGATGGTAAGTATAATGTGGCTTCTACAAATGACCTCATCACTAAAAGAGAGGAAAGGCCTCCTTGTTCCTTTGTTTGGTATAAATTTCTTATACCTAAAATTAATTTCTTCTTTTGGCTCCTGATTCAAAACAAACCTCTGACCCTTGATAATTTTTCTAGAAAAGGGATTTATATTGTGAATAGGTGCAATCTCTATTTTGAAAATGTTGAATCCTGTGATCATATTATGCTTCATTGTCCTTTTACTCGCAAAGTGTGGGACATTATTTTCCAAAAATGGAATCTTTGCTTGTTTTTTCCTTCTTCTTGGCAGGAATTTGTCACCCAATGGAGCTACCCACCAAAGAACCTTATGGAAAAAGACCTCTGGCTTCTCATTCCCCCTCACTTCTACTAGACGATTTGGAAAGAACGTAATAATATAATTTTTAGAGATACTCTAGCATCTCCTGAAGTGATTGGTAACCAGATATGCAGAGCGTTGGAAGAAAACTTTAATTGTGCTAAATCAGAATTTAATCTCAATAAAAGAGAAAGTGATAGAAATAATAGAGACTCAAATCTTAGCAACCTGAGATCCATGGCTTCCTGGAGCTCTCCTCCTGAAGACTGGGTAAAATCTAACTTTGATGGGGCTGCAAAAGGCAACCCGAGAATTGTTGGAGATGGAGGCATAATTAGAGACCATTATTGCAATTGTGTTGGTGCTATTGCTGCCCCTTTGGGAACCCAATCCAATCATAGGGCGGAGGCTATGGCTGCTCTCAATGTTATTATGCTGGCAGATGAAATGGGATGCAGAAAATTCTAGCTGGAAGGTGACTCTTTAAATATTATCAATAATATTAAAGTCATTTGTAAGGCGTCCTAGACAATTGAACACATTATCGATAAGATAAAAAATATTGCATCAAATTTTTCTTCTTTCTATGCAACTCATAATTTTAGTGAAATCAACCAAGTGGTAGATAGCCTTGCTAATTTGGGAGGTAAAAATGACGTCACTTTCAAGTGGCACGGGAACACTAAAATCAATGCTGAAGTGGAATCATTGCTCAATTATGACAAGTTCAATCACAAAATAGGTGACATTAATCGCATTAATCATTCTAATTAATGATGATATGACCTGGGGTACAGTGACGACCTTCTACCTCAGGATCGGTAGCATTTGTGTTTACTTCCTTTATACGCAAGTTAACTGGGTTTTCATTAATAATTCTGTGTTCTCTAAAATCTGCAACTACACTCTGTGGAATATTAGTATGAAATAGAAGTGCGAGGGAGAATACACAAAGACTAAAAAGACTGAAGATATGGGGGGTGATTTGAAGAGAGAAGAACTAGCGGTTTGCAGTTGAAGGAATGAAAAAGAGGTGTGGAGCATTCTCAAGAAGGGAAAATTCCACAGATACCTGAAAGGCCTTCATGGTAACAACAAAGATATTATGAAGGCCTTTGTCAATGGGTGGGATAATGGTAAAGTGAATATCCTTGGCAAATCTGTTAAGCTTACTCTGGATTGTTTGGCCAAAATCACGGGCCTTCCACTGGAGGGAATGCAATTTATTAAAGATAAAAAAGAGGGCAACAAAGGGTACAAAAAATTCCCCAAAACTGATGAGGAAAGGGAAATGCTGGTGAAGAACAAGATGGACTACGTCAATTTGTCTAACATTAAACACATTTGGGAATTTTTGATAAGGGCAATCATGGAATAATTTACCCTGGATGGTAGATTCTCTAAGGTATACAACTATCACTTTGTCTTGGCAAATCACTTCCGTCGTGACATTAGGGTTTGTTTCCCCTTCTATCTTTTAAGTTCGCTCAACCAGAGCATAATTGATCATAGGGAAAAGTCTTCCCCTGTTCTACATGAAGGTCTTATGTTGTTGATAACATATTATATTAAAGATCATATCCCTGACCCTATCCCTAAGAGCATTGAGAATGTTAAAAGGAAGAGCTTGAATACGCCCACTGGTAAGAGCCCTAGTAAGTCGAAAGCTAAAAAAATCCGTAATAGCCCTGTTGAGCCTGATATCTCCTTATCTATCTATGATGATATTGAGGTCATGAAGACATACGATGATCAGGATGTTGTCTCTTCTGAGGATGAGGGTTTCATGATAAACCCAGGCAAAAATGATAATACTAAAAATAGTAAAGTTGAGCAGCTGGAGGGTAAAGGCCAAAAAGAGGAAGACCAGAAGATAGAGAACATGGTTGAAATTTACAATATCAATGACAACTACATCGAGGATATCACTACTAATAATGAGGTGGACAAGGAGCATGATCAAGATAATCAAGATTCTAACAGGGAGTCGGGGGATAAGAATATCCGTATTCAGAATAGTGATGGTAAAACTATTGAGGTGGAGGAACAGAACCAAGATTGTCATATCCCCTATAATGTGGAGGAGCAAATGGATTTTTCTGGGATGAATGAAGATGAGACCCTGTCCCTAATGAAGAAACTATTAAAGATGTTAATGATGAGCACAACCATGAAACCCTGAGTGATAAAGGTGAGGTGAAGAACGATCAAAAGAATAGAAGCCTTAATGACAAACTCTATGAGAAGGAGGTCAATTTTAAAAGGATGGCTTCTCTTACGTTCCTCCAAATGGCTAGAAACAAAGCGAAGAATAGCTATAATATGGATAAGTGGATTCAGGATGACATGAACCAGATGAAAGCTAACCACAAAAGTATGGAAGATAGAATTTCTTTGCTGGAGGATATTGTGGACAAAATGCACAATGACTCTGTTGTGTTTGTTAAGGCTAACAACATGGACAAAAATATTAACATTTTGGTAGATAACAGGCTTAAGAATATTACTGATAAGATAAACAAAAACAAAGCACTTCTGAAAAAACTTGCTCACATTAGCAAAATTGGCATGAAAAACTCTATGGATAATTTGAATTCTCTGTATAATCTTCTCAAGAGTAACTATAATGACAAGGTTAAGATTGAGAATGAATACCCCCAAGAAATTCAGACTTTGGGTCCTGGAACTAGGACACGCTCAAGCACAAAAAGGAAGACTGATATCTAGGCCAAAGATATTACCAAGCTGAGGGATTCGATCCAGTGCCTGGAACTTCAGATGGTCGAAGTTCAGATGCTGGAAGACCAGATGGAAAATGTTTAGTTGATTGGCAGGAAGTTGTTGGGTGCTGGAATTTTTTTGATCTTCATCTGCTGGGAGTTTTTTGCTGCTTTTTGTGCTTGTTCGCTTTATTCTGAACTCTAAAGCTCTATCTAGGTTTTAGCCCTTTCTCGGTGTGCTATCATGCTTGATAGCTCATTGTTTTTCTTGTTGTTTCCTGTTTATCTTTCTTCTATTATGTAAAGGGTTTTGGGTTCCCTTCAAAACATGTTGTTACCTTAATCAAAAACATAGATTCATATTGCATTTTATCTTCCATGTTTATGCATTGTTATAATCTTGATTTTTAGAGCTAGAATGCATGTTTATTGGATATCTTTCTTAGTTTTAATTGAATCTTTCATGCTAGGTTGTATATGTCACTGAAAATGGCATAATCTAAGGGCTATTATGTTATTTTTCACACTCCTCCTAGTTAGAAAGCAATAGATCGATTTTAGTGGATTTACATGCTTTACTAACCCTATTTCCACTAACACAATGATCTATTGAAGTGTTGTGTCGCAGGTAACAGGTGCACAATTTAACACACATAGAGTTGAGCATTAGAATGTGGTAAAATGAATTCTTAGATACTTGAGAGGTACATCCAAAAAATGTTTATATTTTGGGGGCTCTAGTACTTATTCATAAGGCTATGTTGACTCATATTTGGCAGGAGACATTAATACCAGGTGAAGTATAATAGGATATGTTTTTACTGTCGGTGGGAAAATGATGAGTTGGATCTCTAGGTTGCAAAAGGTGGTTGATTTATCCACCATGGAGGCAGAGTATGTAGCTGCAATAGAGGCAAGAAAGGAGATGATATGGCTGCAATATTTCATGGAAGAATTGGGAAAACTACTAGTTAACAATTATTTGTTTACAAACAGTCAGAGTGTCATTCATCTTGCAACAAATTATGCCTTGCATTCAAAGACAAAACACATATAGTTGAGGTATCACTTTATTTGGTCAGTACTGTATGATGGATGGTTAAGGATGGAAAAACATATACAAATGACAATCCCACAGATATGTTTACCAAGGTAGTGATAAGGGAGAAGTTGAGATCCTCTTCAGCTTTAGTTTGTCTTCATGTCTAAAACAATAAAAATGAATAGTAGAGTTCATGGTATTTCTTTCTAGTGGGAGCTATATGGGTAGTAGTATTGCTACAAGATCAGTCACCAAGTGGGATATTGTATAGTGTGGAGCCTAATCAGTTAAATTGTCAAGCATTTCCCTAGGCTAACTCATCAAACAATTTTTTAGGGTTAGGGTTTTTCTACAAGAAAAATGATATTACATTTTTGGATTGCTAGAGTGAAGAAGTATTGTAGCATTTTTTAGTGGTATTGAGCTGCAAGAGATCATTGGTTGTAATCTGTTGGAAAAATTGGATAATACTATTAGGCTCTCTATTTTGTGGATGTAGCCAAAGATTGGGTGAACCACATTTAATTATTGTGCCTTGTTTATGTGTTTGTGTGTGTGTGTGTTTTATATTGGATTACTGAGAGGGGGTGATCAGAAAACTATGATACTTTAAACTTAAAACCTTAACTCTGATTCAACTCGGTTGGATAAACAACAACAACAATTGAATCACCAAATATCTTCAATAACTTGCATAAATAGTAAATATCATGCACATGAAACATTGAACACATTTGACACCAGATTTATTGAGGAAACCCAATTTTTGAAAAACCTCTATGGGAATTATCATCCACAAATAAAAATACTCTTCTAAAGTATGCTTGGTTAAAAGCTTATCTTGTTAAAGATTAAAATACACATTTGTTAAATGTGACCCTGTTAGGGGATATACCTTAGAACCATTAAGATCTTCACCCTGTTAGGAGTGGCTTGGTTAGATAGCTTTGAACACTCTTTTAGAATGTAATATTTTTCAAGGATTTTACATTAAGACTGTTAAGTCATCTTGGTTAAGAGATTTTGCTGTTACAAATGAAAATAAGCATAAATGTATAAAATGATATGTTAAACTGTAACTACCTCTTTCTTTATCAGATCCCTTATGTGCTCTCTGACTATTGGTATCAATACTTCATCTGTCTCTTCTCTAGACTCAGATTTTCACTTCTTTTCTCTTCATTACTTCACTCGGTAGAACTTCAACTCTTCAACTTGCTAGCCACTCTTTCCTTCAAATTCATCATTTAAATAGACTCTTTTTTCCTCTTAATATCCTTGATTAGGTTTTCATTCAATCACACTCAGTTGTGAGATCAAATTTTTGAACTAATTCAGTGAACTTGAAACTCGGTTAACCACTTCGGTATCAACTCGAAAGTTGCACTTTTTTTGGAAATAAAACCTTCACTTTTGCCGCTTAATTTATACCATAGATCTCTTCCTTGAATTTTATTGTCTATAGATCTTGTAACTAACTTCTTTTTTCATTCTTGGAATTGTCCAGATCATTGTCGTATTTCATTAAATGTGTTATTATCCTTATTTCTAACATCTGTTACACTTGGTAACTAACTCTTTGTTCGGTGACTAACATGCACTGCTATGTGCCTCAATATCTCAGTGTCTTGAACGACTTATATAACCCTTTATTGATAGACTGCTTTTATCTTAGTAGCTTAACTATTTAGTATTACTGACTTTCCCAATCTACTACCAACTTGATAAATTAGAAAAAAATTATCTTATCATTTTGGAAACATATTAGTTAACTATTTAACCACTTTTGTTCAATTTAGCAACTTTCAAATCAACTCTAATAGTTTCTAAAATGAATGAACAGTCTTTTGAGTTAACTGGTTCTCTTGACCAATCAAATCAGTTGCACATGGATTGTGCTAATTTGAGATTAATCTCAACCTCTCTTCATTAATTGATCTTGTCCATCTATTTTTTAGAAGATTTCTATATAATCAGGCCTCTATTCTTCTAAGAGAGAGGATTGTGAAGTAGAGTAATGTTTTTTAATTATTGATTATTGTTAGTTTCTTATCATAGTTCATTTATCTTATTTTTCATTTGCATAATCAAATCTTAGGAATTTCACTTTCATTTGCTTAAATGGATTAGAAAGTGCTAGTTTCATATAATTTAAATCTTTCAAAATCCTTCGTTTAAATAGAGTCTAAATTCACTAGATTTGCAATGATCTGAGAGAAATTTCATAATCCTATTTATTAGAAAGCGATGAGTCACCTTGGTTGATTCGTATCTCATTAATCTAGTTTTCTAATCGAACAATGATTCATTGAAGTGTCTGTGTTGTTAGATAGATCACATTTTCACACACATTTCTAGTGCCCACCATGGGGCAAAATATTCAATTTCTAGCCTTGCATTTTGATAAAATTTCAAGTCTCTGGATTTGTTCCATACTTTGACTATCCAAGATTATACAATATTTTACACAATGTAGTACGATATATAACTAAGGCTCATTGGCTTCTCGTTAATTCTCGTATTAGGAGAAGTACATGCTCATACGAGAATCTAATTATATTTTTTGAAAATTATTGAGGTTTTCTTGTAGGATTGTGATATTTTCTAACATTTGACTATGGCTGTTCTATTTTTCTGATTTTTCACAGCTTGACATCTTCTGTGCAGGTTATTTTGTCGAATAAACTTTATATCTAAACCTTTTGTGCAGGACGCGTGCCAAAGAAAGAAAAATTGACACTATTGACATATTTCATGCAGGTTTCCAAAGGATAAATTACTAAACTCTATGTTTTCATTAATATTTGCTAGCAACCTTTCATGCAAGACTTATTAAAATGAATAACCAATTGATGTGTTTGAGAATAGAGAAAAGGTAGGTGATTATACTCTTTTCCCCTTTGAGGCAAAATCAAATATCTGGACCCTCGTAGCTTTTCTATTTATTTCATGCATACCTTTTAGATGGGAATGTCCTTGGTGTGAAAAATTACTCACCCTTGGAGAACAAACAACATGAGCACGAGGTGTAATCCACACAACTCTAACTCACACTAATCAAATTTGCATCTTGGGGCCAAAGCCTCGAAATTTGGATATCATTAGAGCTTATACTTAGCTCTCACCTAGCATATGATAGGGCCCTAGAGGTCTCAATCATGTTTATGTGACTACTTATGTTAAGATGCTTTGTGGGGTTGCTGGCCTCAAGTGTGCTTGCGCGGACACAAAGGATGTATTTGAACAGAGACCCTTACTAGACTCCATAGAGTAGCAGCCACCTGGCTTACCTCCAAAAGTGGGATAACATATGTGCAAGGGAGATAGTAACTCCCCCAAGACACCGCCATATCATGGCCCCATTAGCATTTGGATTTGGATAATATGACACCATTATACTCATTGCATGGTTGATGGTGGTAGTATTCTGATTAGCTATTGAGTATGTACCTAAGTCTGCGAGCAAATATTTTCTCACAAAGCCAAATTGAATCTATGGATTAGAAAGTGCTAGTATCATTGAATCTTTTTACAAGTGTGTTTTTTGTATCTATGAAACTAAAATAATCAAACTAAACTAAAATCCAAAAACTGCAAATAGAATGTCAAAACACAAAGTTCCCAGTGGAAAACAATAGTTTCTCATGCATTTTCTCATGCTTTCATGTATGAGTCAAGATCTTGCACTTGTTTACTCATATCACCCTATGTGAGTACTTGTATCACCCTGTATGAGTACTCATATGAAAATCTACTTTTTGTGCCTATTTTGACCTACTGTTGATCTGTCATATGCATTTCAGTACGAGAAATCTAGTTCCTCATATTATTGGTAGGGGACACTCGTACAAGTCTACATTTACTCATACTGATTTCTACAAATATCTATCCAGATACCCTATTTGACTTTTTTTTACCGACTGTAGACCTTTGGTTAGGATCTAGGTTATCTTCTACAATTCTTATTTCAAAATAGTGAGCTTGTCCTAGTCATCATTATTAGTCATAATTTGTTGATAGTTTGATTTATGTTGTCGTGGGTCCTAAGTTGTTTGTATAAGTCCTTTGATCATCCCATCCTTGTCATTTTGGTCCTAGTTATCTGTTGTCCTTATGTCTGAGTCGTGAGTGCATTTTATCTAGGTTTTTTAACCTTGACTTAGATCAGATTCATTTGCATCTCCTTCTTAATTGGACATTATCTCGTTGTCACCATCACATATCTTAGACTTAGTCAGATCATTAGTTTTTAATTCAACATTTTTCAAACAACCAATTGACTCATGCCTATACAAACTAGAGGCTCTTTCAGGAAATTTCAAGAGGAAGCGAGACACCATCTTTTGTTTGGAGAAAACCATCCTTTCATAGAACAACTAGAAACTTAAAATAAAATAAAAAAAATCACCTAACTCAAAAATATCTAGAGGAAGACAAAAGCAAGGAATTCCTAGACATAGACATCATAGTAGTACTAACTAGGCTGCTAATAGTGGGCACTCCTTGAGTGACTCTAAGGCTGATGAGGTGAGTACCACCAGATGTAAAAAAGAAAAATACTTTCTCAATATGATGAAAACCATCATGGCTTGAGAGAAAGAACAATACTTCCTTGAACTAGCACAACAAGGAACCCAACTTCCTCCTCAATACAGAGCTAAATATGTTATCGCTAAAGAGGAGGAAACTCCTTTAACTCTGATAACAAAACAAATACAAGCCTTGCAAGGTGAATTACAGGAAATGAAAAAGGAAAAAGAGAAACCAACTACAAAGTACTCTCTACACACCATTTGTCCATTTCCTTTCGATAAAAAATTGTACTTACCTGCATTCCCATGTGGAGTTGAGATCCCAAAATTTGTCAAGTATTATGTTCAATCTGATCCACAAGATCACGTCTGGGAATTTTGTTCTTTGTGCACAAAATTTATGCATGAACAGAGATATCTCATGCATCTCTTTCCCCAGAGTCTGGGTGGCCAAGCTATTGAGTGGTTTTAAAAGTTACCCATAGGGATCAAAACTTTAGACGAACTGATCAATCTATTTTTATAATAGTATTCGTATAACATCAAGCATCCCGTGACAATTATGGATTTGTGCAATACCAAGAAACAAATAGGATAACCTTTTCTGATTTTTCTTCAATGATGGAGGAAATTATTTTCTCGGTATCCGCACCTCATACCTAAATATAAGAAGACGGATATATTTACCAATATATTGATCCCCAAATTGAATTTCCCCATACAAATGCAAGGTCCACCCACCTTTGACAAAATAGTGGAGAGTTCCTTAAGAGTCGAAGAAGTACTTATCAAAAAAGGTAAAATCACCCTTTACAAGGAAAAAAATATAGTTCCAATTCCAAAGACAAGAACAAGTATCGGAACAAAAATAAAAATGTTGTAAATGACAGAGTAGTTGACCATGTTACTCCTCAATAGAAACCAACAGTCTTCAATCTGACAAGGGGCACAAAGACCCTAAAAGATATTGAGAATAACAATGAGGCTCCTTCAAAGGGGACAAGCAATCTCATGAAAGAGAAACCTTGGGTAAAACACAAGCCTAACTTCATAACTCTAGGTGAATCATATGAATCAACGCTCAAGACTCTTCTGGAAAATAAACTGATCACATTGCCAGACAATTCCAGACCATATGAACTTTAAGTAAAATAAAAATGGTGGAGAGATAATGACTACTATGAATTTTATAGGAATAAGGTACACACGACTGAGAATTGTATGAGACTCAAACATGAGACCAAGATCACGTTAACAATGAAACAATTGTTGTTGGCAATCATGCCATGAATGTTGATCATAAAGAATTTAAATATCGCTTGCCTAAATATGAGAAAGGGGAAAGTTCCAAGCAAGGTGCAAGAATCAATCACAAATATGGCACCACTAATGATAACATTATACATATTCTTGAGTCAGACTCTTTTAAGTACTGCAATATCATTATTGTCAAGAAAGACAAAAAAGAGTCTAGAGCAGCCAATGATGTGACCCAGGCATAAGAAAAGGTCATCCTAAGAGGAGTTGGACCTTCAAAACCTTCTACATTTGGTAGTTAATCAGAATCATCAAAACCTTCTAAATCAACCAACAAACAACTAGTTATAACCATGTCTAAGTCATTAAATTCCAAACAACTGGTTTTTTCTCATGTTGCTGACTACAACATTGTCTAGCAATTGCAAAGAACAAATGCTCAAATCTCAATTTTTGAATTGCTCAAAATCTCTCCAAATCATAGAGATATGTTGGATAAAGCTTTGTCAACTGCCTATGTCCCTAAGGACTTGGACTTAGATCAGTTTATATCCATGGTGGGTCACTTGACCTCACTCCATTATCTGTCATTTTCAGAAGAAGATGATAAATCTTTGAGTCACCCTCATAATCTACCCCTGCACATTGAAGTTATGATCCACAAGCATTGGGTAAATGAGTCTTGATATATGGAGGTGCAGGGTTGAACATTTGTACCTATAGTTTGATAGAACAATTGGGATTTTCAGAGCATGTCATTAATTCAAGAAGAAGATAACAATAAAGGCCTATGATGAAAAAGAGAGGTCTTCAAAAGGTCTCATGCATCTACCTATCATAGTGGGTCTTATAGAAAGAGAATTCATATGTTAGGTTTTGGATCTTCCACTGGCATACAACATTTTGTTGGGAAGACCATGGATCTATGAGATGCAAGTTGTCCCGTCCACTTACCACTAGTGCATCAAGTTCCCTTTCAATGGTATTGAAGTCACAGTTCCTGTAGATACCAATTATGTTTGCAATGAATTGAAATAGTCAGGTGATACTCTTATCCCAAAGTAATCTATGATGGTAGCTTTGTTCAAGAAACTGTACCACTTGAAGATGAAAATGAAGAGAAAGCTATCTTGGAAAGGTTATATAGAGTACCTGAAGGTAATGATGTTAAACATTGTGAGATCTCTCCTAAGAAATATGGAAAGGGATATGAGTTGGTTCGAAGTATGGGTTATCTAAGGAAAGGACCTATAGGGTCTAATCAAAATGGTCTCATAGAACCCATGGAACTCAAGTACAGAAGTTCTAAAGATACAACTGGCTTAGGCTTCTTATCATTTGAGGAAAAGTGAAATAGAGACACACCCACCTCTAAGTGGGACAAATCTAATGAGGAGGATGAATATCCTTATCCAGTTCCTTTGTGTGTCATGTCTCTTCTTAATGGGGATAAAGAAAAAAATACCTAGATCAATGTTATTGAACAAAAAGTTCAAGAACAACAACAAATGATTCCTGATCAAACACAGGCTTCCACCTCTCAACAAAGTCCCAATACAGAGGAAGAGGACATGACCATAGAAGAATTTATGTGAAGGAACCATCCTAATTGGGGTCAAAGGGTAGAATTTATTCATGTCTTAGACATGGTGGACCAAGATGAAACAAACTCTCATGAGTATGAATTTGAAAGTCTATATGAAGAAACTATAGATAAAGAGGTCGACACAGTGTAATAATACGTAACTAAACTTGAGGTAGGTGAAATATAGGGGATTATGCCTAACAAGTTAGATCCTAAAATCCCTGACATGGGATTCAATAATGTTGTTAGGACCCTCACAGATTTGAACACATCTATACAGGGTACTAATTTAGGACTCTACTTAATATTCCAAGTTTGTGATGAACATACCGTGAACAACCTGGAACCTATTGAATCCTTTCCACTGATGCATCCTAAACTCATTGATTGGGCTTGGAAAGAACAACCCATAAACATGCCTATATTTCCCAATGTGTATGCATTAACCTCCTATCTTAACATTTTTGAACCAGTCACCTCTTCCACTAGCAAACCGAGCGTGAACATGACTGAAGAAGATATCAAGTAACTCAATCAGAAAATAAAAATGAAAAGAAACACATTATAAAGGTGAAAACCATATTGTGGAAGTTTCATAACATAAAATAGTAAAAAGAAAAGATGCATCCGACAGTGAAAACCTCTCTAAGGTGCTAAAGGATGGGGTACTTGATATCTTGTCTAGTCACTTCTAGGAGTGATCATTAATATTGGTAGAACCAACACAACCTATGAATATTGGAGCTAAAGAGCATCCACATATAATTCATCTAGCACAATCACTATCAGTAGAAGAGTTGGAAGAGTTCAATGAACTTTTTAAGGAAAAAGGATCAACTTCACATGGACTTACTTAGATATGCCAGGAGTGGATCCAGATCTCATAATGCACCATCTCTCAATTGTACCTAGAGTTAAACAAAAGATCAAAAATATGTACCCTCATGTTTCTCTACTAATAAAAGTCAAGTTTGGAAAATTTATCAAAGTTGGATTCTGTTGGAGATTTGCTTATGTGCAAATAGTTGACTATATATTTGTCATTGATGACAACATATAGTATACAACAGTGAACTATATTCACTTTTTAGTATGGATATGTGGAAGCCTTGCACGGTTGTTTTTATGTTTTAGATATAGTTACTACACCATGCACATATACACAGATTTAGATGTTTAGTAACAGTTGAGTTATGTTACTCTGTTTGCCAAACACAGTTTCAGAAAATTGTTCTCAGAAATCCGATAGTAATTTTATTGATTCTTTAGTTGCATCTATCTATGGGATATGCGTGTTTGGATTCATGTTTAGTTATGAATCTAAGATAATTAACCAAAGGCGCTAATCATGTTTCATCTGAAGCATGACGTTTGGGTAATTTTGGTGGAGCCAACTTTGTGAAGCGATGCGTCTATTCAGTTTGAGTTGCGCAGTTCTAATTATGTTGCATGCTTGGTTTGGCTGACTAAAGAAGCATTGAAGGGATTCCTAAAGCCGACAAAGATCATATCTTTTGGAGAAGATACTTATAGTAGTTCATTTGAAGATCACCAAGCGTGAATGATAAGAAAAAAGACAGAACAAGAACATAGCATAATGTTATTTGTGCTGGGACAGTAAATCCATTTCATTCATCAAATAAAGATCTATGTGAAGAAGAAAAGAGTGTATACAATTCATTGGAGATGATCAAGACAGCAGCTCTACTTAAATAGTTCATTATTAGATACAGTGTGTATCTGTTTTCCTGAAGGTTGCAGCCTTCATCATTTTAGCAGTGAGCTTTTGGACAGTGAGTCCTCACCCCTAACAAGGTTATTTGTAAAAGACTCCTAACAGGGTTAGACCCTTACCCAAGTCACTGTACTTATTGCATTGTAAAGATCAACTCCTAATAGGGTTGTAAGCTCTTCTAACATGGATTATTATACTCAAGTACAGTTCTTTGGGGGTGTTAATTCCCACTGGGTTTTTTACCTATTTTGGTTTCCCCGTAATCAAATTGTGGTGTTGTGTTCTCTGTTATCTTATTGTGCATATGCTTGATTACATTTTGTACATAATTAGAGAAAAAGAATTTACCTAGTTGATAACTGATTCATCCCCCNTGATTCCCCCCCCCCCCCCCCCCCTCCTCTTAGTTATCCCTTGGGACTATTCCAACAATTGGTATCAGAGCCAAGAGCCTTGGAGAGAGCCTAATGTCTTAAGGTAGATCAAATGGTGTACTTCAGGAAATAGAGTCCTAAGTTTTATGGAGAGAATTATCTTGACTGGAAGAAAAAAATGATAACACATATTTAGTGTGTTGGTTTTGAGATTTATGATATTTCTACTCATACAATAGATGTTCCCACCTTGAAGGACCTTGAAAAAGAATATTCTACAAATAATCAAAAGGAAGTATTCACCCAAAATGCAATTGCCAAAGAAGCCTTAATAAGTGCCCTATCTGACAGTGAATTTTCTAAGATCAAGAAGGCAGACAAAGCATATTCAATTTGGAAATACCTAGAAGACATGTTTGAAGGAGACATCCAGGCCAAGAATGTGCGCATAAAGACATGGAAGAAAAGATACAATGATTTAGAGATGCTACCTGAAGAAAACATCAGAGCTTACAATCATAGGATTAATGAAGCAGTCTCATGATCAGAACAACGTTGGAGAAATTTCAGAGGATGATATAATGGACAAACTGATGACCACATTGATAGCAGATTATGAAAGCAAGATAAGCATCTTGGATGAAACCATGCAATTCTCAAAGGACTTCAAAAGAGAAACCTTGATTAGTAAAATATCAGCATTTGAGATATCAAGATTAAAGACAGAACCTAAAATGGAAACAGCTTTCAAAGCCTTAGTCCATGGTAAGAAATCCTCAAACATCACTAGTAATGTTGAGAAAGAATAATTTGATACAGAACTAGAAGAAATCATTGCTATGATAGCTAAGAAGGAAAGAAAAGGTAAAGGAAAATATGAAGGACAACTACCATTCAAATGTTTTCATGTAACAAAGTTGGCCACTTTGCATCCAAGTGTCCTACAAGAGTCAAGAAGTACAGATCAGATTACAAACCCAAATATACTAAGGAATACTATCATGTTGAGAATGGTGTAACTGATGATGACTCAGGAGAAGATGAAATTGGATTTGTTGTAATTAAGGATAATGAAAAAATGATTGATCAAATAGAAATTGAAGATGAAAAGAAAGCACAAGAATTGGCTTTAGTATCACAAGCTGACATCAGAATAGACTGGATCATAGATAGTGGGTGTTCACATCACATGATAGGAGACAAAGATAGATTTGTACATCTAGACAAGTACAAAGGTGGCATGGTCAGATTTGGAGATAACACTCCCAAACCTATCCTAGACAGGAGATCTATCATCTTAGATGGAAAGAACAAGACAGATGATGTTCTTTATGTTGACGGTTTGCATCATAACTTACTAAGTGTTGGACAGTTCCTAGATAAAGGATATCACTTGGAATTCAAAAACAACAGATGTATTATCAACAACAAAGAAGGAGACATGATTGCATCAGGCTTAAAAACCAAAGGTAATTTTTTTTCAGTTTAACTCTGAAGTAAGTTGTTTTGTTGCAAAAGTGGATGACAGTTGGCTATGGCACAAAAGACTTTGTCATATCAATTTTGACAACATAGTGAAGATAAGTAATGTAAAGGAAGTAAGAGACCTTCCTAGTATTGCAAGACCAGTTGATACTATGTGCAGGGAATGTGTGATGGGAAAACATGTGAGGACCTCATTCAGAAGCAAATAGAACTCTGCAGAGAACAAATTAGATCTAATACATACAGACTTATTTGGACCTACTCAAACAAGATCATACTATGGTGAAAGGTATTTTATTTTGTTTGTTGATGATTTCTCCAGGATGATGTGGGTTGTATTCTTGAAAGACAAATCTGAAGCTTTTGAGAAGTTCAAAATATTCAAAGCTAAAGTTGAAAATGAATCTAGATTAAAGATAAAATGTCTGAGATCTGATAGAGGAGGAGAATTCACCTCTGATAAATTTCCTGAGTACTGCGAAGAACATGGGATCAAAAGACAACTAAGTGCACCCAAAACCCCTCAACAAAATAGAATTGCAGAAAGGAGAAACAAGATAATACTTGACACAACATGCACTATCATGATTGAAGGAAAAGTTGCGCACACCTATTGGAGAGATGCGGTCAATACAACAATCTATACTATCAACATAATTCAACTAAGACTAGGTGTAGATAAAACACCTTATGAACTTTGGTTTGGTAATGTACCTACAATAAAATACTTCAGAATCTTTGGAAGCAAGTGCTACATCAAGAGAGATGATGGTGTTGGAAAATTTGATGCTAGAAGCGAAGAAGGTATTTTTCTTGGTTACTCGACTAAGATCAAAGCTTATAGATGTTTTAATTTAATGTTGAAGAAAATCATTGAGAGTGCACATGTGAAGTTTGATGAGAAGTTCATGATTCAAGAGAGATATTATGAATATGTACCTATGATTGAAGATGAACCTAGACCTATCAACAAGGATACAGTTATTGAAGAAATGTTTGACTGTATTGATGTATCATGCAATAACCCTGAACCAAGTGAAGAAGAATCACAAATTACAGATGAGAGTGTCACATCTAAAATCTCAAAATACACATCCAAATACCACTCTAAAGAAGATATCATTGGAGATCAGAGTAGTAAAGTCTTAACAAGATCCAAAGAAAAAGGTTCAACCGTTAATGAAGAGGTATGCTTACTTTCACAGATTGAACCCTTAAGTGTTGAAGATGCATGTAATGATTCAGGTTGGCAAAGTGTTATGCAATAAGAATTAGATCATATAATGAAAAATGACACATGGGAATTGGTCCCTAGACCTTGTGACAAGAATGTGATTGGGAATAAGTGGATATTCAGAAACAAAATGAATGAAGATGGGACAGTGATAAGAAATAAAGCAAGATTGGTATGTAAAGGATATGCGCAAAGAGAAGGAATTGACTATTCTGATACATTTTCCCCTATAAGTAGATTGGAAGCTACAAAGTTATTTTTAGCCTATGCAACATTCAAGAACTTCAAAGTATATTAGATGGATGTCAAGTCAGCTTTCCTAAATGATGAATTAAAGGAAGAATTCTACATAGAGTAGCCTGAAGGATTCAAACTTTCAGACAAACCAGACATGGTATGCAGACTAAAGAAATCCCTTTATGGACTTAAACAGGCCCCAAGAGCATGGTATGAGAGACTTGATGGCTACTTAACAAAGATTGGATTCAAAAAGGGAGCAGTAGATTGAAACCTATTCATTAGAGAAACACCTGAAGGTTTACTACTTGTTTCTATCTTTGTTGATGACATTATATTTGGAGGTAATGACAAGCTTAGTGCAGAATTTGACAGAGAGATGCAGAGTGAATTTGAAATGAGCATGATTGGACCTATCAAGTACTTTTTGAGATTAAATGTAAAAAAAATAGACAAAGGCATATTCATAAATCAGTCTAAATATGTGAAGGAGATATTAAAGACTTTCAAGATGGAAGATTGCAAGCCAGTAATCACCCCCATGATAACAGGAAGCAAGCTTTCTAAAGATGATGATTCCACAGCAGTTGACAAGACACTATACAAGTCTATGATTAGAAAACTCATATATCTCACTCAATCTAGACCTGATATTTCTAATGCAGCTAGCATTGTTGGAAGATTTGTAGTTGAACCTAAACAAAACCACTTATTGGCAATAAAAAGAATATTCAGATACTTAAAGGGAACTAGACTATGGTTTATGGTATCCTAACTCAGAGAATGTACAACTTCATGTGTATAATGATGTTGATTGGGTAGGTTGTGTTGATGACAAAAAGAGTACCTCATGAGGATCAGTATTCCTTGGAGACAAATTGGTCACTCGGAAAAGCAAGAAACATAATTGTATTTCTCAGTCAACAGCTGAAGTAGAATATGTAGCAGCAACATTGAATTGTTCAACAATTGTTTGGATCAAACAGATGATAAAAGACTTTGGAATTCAAATTGATTATCCTATTGTTATTCATTATGACAACACTAGCACTATCAATATGTCAAAGAACCCTGTGATGCACGCAAAGACAAAACCCATTGAAATAAAATATCATTTTCTAAGAGAAAAAGTTGCAGACAAAGAAGTAAATTTGGATTATGTAAGCACTAAAGAACAATTAGTAGATATTTTTACAAAGCCTTTATCAAAAGATACTTTTCAGTATCTCAGGGAGAAGCTGGGAGTAATTCCCTTTCCTGAGTCTGATTAAAATGTACAGCAAAAGCATCAGTCCTTGGTGACTGATGAATGGTTGACTAATCTACTTCTGGAGTAGTACCTGTGCTTAATAGTATTTGGCACCATTTTCCATTGATTTCAAAGGGGGAGTATATAGTAAGGGGGAGCATATACTCTGGGGGAGTATATAGTCATGAAAATAAAAACACAGTCAGAGGAGCTGTAGTGAAGAGGAACCTTTGATGAGGATATTGAGAAGATTGTAAAAAGAAAGAGGATACTTTGGGTTGATGGTGTTTTTCATATCATATGTTTCCATCAATGTCAAAAGGGGAGATTGTTGGAGATTTGCTTCTGTGCAAATAGTTGACTGTATGTTTGTCAAATTGATGACAACATATAGTATACATCAGTGAACTGTATTAACTTTTCAGTATGGATATGTGGAAGCCTTGTGCGGTTGTTTTTATGTTTTAGACATAGTTACTACACCATGTACATACGTGCAGATTTAGATGTTCAGTAATAGTTGAGTTGTGTTACTCTGTTTGCCAGGCACAGTTTTAGAAGATTGTTCTCAGAAAGTCAATAGTAATTTTATTGATTCTTCAATTACATCTATCTATAGGATATGTGTGTTCAGATTCATGTTTAGTTATGATTCTAAGATAATTAACCAAAGGCGCTAATCATGTTTCATCTGAAGCATGACGTTTGGGTAATTTTGGTGGAGCCAACTTTGTGAAGCGATGCATCTATTCAGTTTGAGTTGCACGGTTCTAATTATGTTGTGTGCTTGGTTTGGCTGACTAAAGAAGCATTGAAGGGATTCCTAAAGCCAACAAAGATCATATATTTTGGAGAAGATACTTATATTAGTTCATTTGAAGATCACCAAGTGTGAATGATAAGAAAAAGACAGAACAAGAACAGAGCAGAATGTTGTTTGTGTTGGGATAGTAAAGCCATTTCATTCATCAAATAAAGATATATGTGAAGAAGAAAAGAGTGTATACAATTCATTGGAACTGATCAAGACAACATGTCTAATTAAACAGATCATTATCATATATAGTGTGTATCTATTTTCCTGAAGGTTGTAGCCTTCATCATTTTAGTAGTGAGCTTTTGGACAGTGGGTCCTCACCCCTAACAGGGTTATTTGTAAAATACTCCTAATAGGTTCGGACCCTTAACCAGGTAACTATACTTATTGCATTGTAAAGATAAACTCCTAACAAGGTTGTAAGATCTTCTAATAGGGATTATTATACTCAAGTCCAGTTCTTTGTGGGTGCTAATTCCCACCGGGTTTTTTACCTATTTTGGTTTCCCCGTAATCAAATTGTGGTGTTGTGTTCTCTGTTATCTTACTATCCATATGCTTGATTATATTCTGTACTTAATTGGAGAAAAAAAATTTCCCTAGTTGATAACTGATTTGTGGACTGGATCTCAAATATTGTGCCCATATCAAAATCAGATAAGTCTATCCAAGTATGCACTGATTTTAGAGATCTTAATAGGGCATGTCCCAAAGATGACTTATCTTTTCTCAATATCATCATGATTCTTGATATGACAACCAGATACAAAATGTACTCATTAATGGATGGCTTCTTAGGGTACAACCATATCAAAATTTCTCCTAAAGACCAAGAGAAAACAACATTTTTGTGTGCCTGGGGTACCTTCTGTTGGAATGTCATTCCATTTAGTTTGAAAAGTGTGGGTGCTACATACCAAAGAGATGTAACAACCATCTTCCATGACATGATACACAAGAACATGGAAGACTATGTTGTTGATACAATAGTGAAAACCATGAAAAAATCAACACATCTTCAAGATCTAGGCAAGATTCTAGACAAAATGGAACAGTTCAAACTATGGTTAAACCCAAAGAAATGTGCATTTGGGGTGACATTTGGAAAACTATTAGGATACATTGTATCAGAAAAGGGGATTGAGTTGGATCTGACAAAGGTACACGTAATCATGGAGATGAAACCACCAAAGAACATCAACCAAATAAGAACAATCTAAGGGAGGATTCAATCAATCAGAAGATTCATCTCATAGTTGGAAGAGAAGAAGCAACCATTCATAAAGACCTAACACAAAGGATTGATGTATCAATGGGATGAAGCATGTGACAATAACTTTAATCAAATAAAATAATATTTGTCAAATCCACCAGTCTTGATGTATCCTATATAGGGTAATCCATTAATTATATATATCGAGAAACTACTGCAACATCACTAGGGCACTCCTAGAACAACAAGATGAGAACAAGAAAGAATGAGATATGTACTACATCATTAGAACCTTGGTCTCATATGAGATTAACTAATCAGTAATTGAGAAGGATTTTTTGGCAGTTATGTTTTCATCACAAAGACTAAGGCATTATATGTTGGAACACTCTATAAATATGGTTGCAAAGATTTATCCACTGAATTACCTTCTAAGCAAAGATAGCTTGACTGAAAGATTAGCTAAATGGGTCATGATCCTTAGGAATTTTGACATCAAATATGTCTAATGAAAGGCTATCAAAGGGAAAGCCATGGAAGATCAGTTAGTTGATGCTCCAATACAAGATGATCAATCTATCAATGGGGAGTTTCCAGGTGGATCTACTATGCACATCATTGATAGATCATAGAATATATTCTTTGACAACTATTTTACTCAACAAGGTTTGGTTCAGGTGTGTTATTTATCACTCCTTAGAGATACTCTATTCCTAATGTATACAAGATTTGGTTCCTTTATACAAATAATATTTATGAATATAAAGCCTTAGTGAATGGAATGAAATTGGCTATTGAATAGAACATTTTTGAGTTGCATATTCATGGTGACTCTCAACAAGTAATCAACCAAATAAATGATGTCTACCAGACAAGGGATGATAAAATCATACCTTATAAAAGAATGGTTGATGATTTCAAGAATTAATTCACTTTCATCACATTCCAACATATTCTAAGGATAGAAATAGAGTTGTCAATGCAATTGCTACACTGGCCTCCTTACCACAACAAGGAGAAGAATTTTGTTATGAGTTCCTGGTGGAAGAGCTCCATTACCCAACATATATCTCCCCTAACTCCTAGATGGTCTATTTTTTCATAGGATAAGAATCATCCTGCTACCAACGTGTTTACGCTTACCGACGCCATCAGGTCATTTCTGATGAGATAACCCACAATAAAAAATGACACTTGATCCGCAATGCCTCACAGTATGTTCTCATAGAAAATGACTTGTATGGGCGATGACTAGATGGTACTTTTCTTAGGTGTCTAGAAAAGGAAGATTCCAAACATGTGTTAGCTGAGTTCCATGATGGTATTTGTGGTTCTCATTCTAATGGTCTGACTCTAGCTCAAAAACTGCTGAGAGCTAGCTACTATTGGCCAGACATGGAGAAAGAAACAATAAGGCACTCCAAAACTTGTAAGAAATGCCAGTTGGATAGAAATCTTATACAAGCTCCATCCAAGGAGCTTATTCCTTTCATCACACATTGGCCCTTTCAGCAATGGACATTTGACCTCATCGGGCAGATATATCCATCCTCTTCAAACAAACATAAGTTCATAATAACAACCACAAAATACTTCACTAAATGGGTTCAAGCATTCCCACTCACAAAATGAATAGAAAAACAAGTGGCCCTATTTATTTTGAACTACATAATATGTCGATATGGTATCCCTTCATCCATTGTAACTCACAATGGAGGGAAATTTAAGAAAAGTAATATAAATCAACTCTGTGATAAGTTCAAAATCAAGAAACATTGTTCTTCTATCTATTATCTACAAGGAAATGGGTAGGCTGAGGCCTCAAATAAGAATTTGGTAAAGATCTTACATTGCACTGTGAATAATTCAGGAAAGGATTAGCATCTGCAGATCAATCTTGCATTATGGGCCTATAGAACAAGTATTAGAACACCTACCAGAGCAACACATTTTTCTCTACTATATGGAATAGAGGTGGTCATGCCCATAGAGATATAAATCCCATCTCTAAGGGTTTCTTTACATAGATTCATAATAGATGAAGACCACAAAGTCTCAAGACTACAAGAGCTAGAACTACTAGATGAGCGTTGACAAGTGGTGTTTGATCATCTCAGAGCATATTAGAAGAGAATGTCAAGAGGATATAATAAAAAGGTCAAACCTAGAGATCTTCAGGTTGGTGACCTAGTGGTGAGAGAAAATCCCTGCAATCAATTACATGGCAAACAAAAGGGGAAGTTTGAACCCAACAGGTTGGGTCCCTACATCATTACTGCATTATTTGACTCTAGAGCCTATAAGCTTTCTACACTAGAAGGAGAACCACTCTGGGAGCCCATCAACACTCTCCACTTGAATAAATTCTATACTTGAGCATTCTCGATATCCAATAGCATGTACATATCTATATTGTCCTAAAAAGAGAGAAAATTTTGAAAAGTGTCCTGAGAAAAGCTAAAAATTGGAAAAAGTCCTAAAAATGATCATCTTTGGGAAAACCTTGTAAACATGCACCTTGATGAATCAACAAAAAAACAATATAATACAAAAATAAAATTGAAAAAGAATTAAAAAAGTGCCTCGGTGAAAACCTGGTAAACATGCGCCTTGGTAGAAAAAATAGAATCTCTACCAAGTAGGTGAAAACCTTGCAAATAGGTGCCTCTTGTACTCAAGCTCTCCATCTATCAACACACATCTTGATGTCCTTCATGATTTCCTGCCATTTGCTTTAGTTTGTGCATAGATTTTAGTCACTTTTGTGACACTTTGGTTCTTTTGAGAACCCTCATGGCTTGAAACCGATCAGAGTCATAGTCTGGGAGAAATCGAATCAGATTTGTCCCAGCAGTCTAAGTCAAGTTATTCATCCTGAATTGGAGTTTTTTGCTAGGGGGAAAGTGCTCCAATTTGATCAATCCTATGAAACAAACCAGAGTGAGTATCCTAATCCTTCCTAACGGAAAATTTGCTCCTGACACAACGGTTTTTCTCAACACCCTAATCAACAGTGTTTCTTAACACTACTTATTTGGACACATCTATGTTTCTCAACACACATTGGATAACACATCATGAACCTTAATATTGAATTAATAACAATTAAGTACACAACTATGTTTATCAACACTATACACTCACAAGCACGATGATGTTTCTCAATACCCTATGTAGACAAACATATAATACTAACAAACTTGTTCAAGGTATGTTGAACATTTTATTGGTTGTTGTATGTTATCAATGCTTTTCGCTTATCTTTTTTTTTTAATTTTTGTTTGTTGGTGTGGTCCCGATGATCATGCAATGTCAAAATAAACTAGGTGTCTATGATAAGAGATTTTGTATTAAGGTAGAAAAGCCTAACATACCTCAACTCCATTTAATTTCATGCCAAGGTGAGGTCAGAACTATCTCCTTGACTTATATTAATCTGTTTGTTTACACAAGATCACATTCATGGTTATCTCAGCTTTGTATATCTCGATACTGGTGTACCCTTGCAATATCAAATGTAAATAATGTTTAGGTCATCTTGGCTTTAATGCCTTGATGCTTACGTTGGTTTCCCACATTTTATCTAATGAAGGTCATACTCATATCCTTATGGTCACAGTGAAACTAGTAAGGGTTGTATCAACTCTGATGTCCCAAATGCTTAATGATGAAAATAACAAACAAAAATCTAGTGATTAAGTCCTAGGATGCATTCATGTTAGCTCTTGCATTGTAGTTTGATATCATGACAACATTGTATCGATTCTCTCTCTAGTGAAGTGTAAGGCATGATTTCAAAATGATCATCATCTTCCCTCTCGTCAAGCGGTCAACTGCACGTCATAGGAGACATGATCGAGTACTTGTGTATTAAAAAAACAACCTCCCACAAGAGATAATAGAAACATTGCATATCCATTTCACATCATATAGATACATTACATATCCATTGCATAATCATTTTCATCCATATATACGCATCATAAAGAAATAAAAAATATCACAAATGCATTGCATCATCATAAGTAGCATCATCTTCATCCATTTGAAAATAAAATAAACATTGCATTTACACATGTATCTACACAACCAACCATGAGCGTCATAAGCATACAAGATCATAAAATAAAATGCATCTATATAGAGCATCATAGGAAATAAAATCATATCATAAACATCTCATAACATCAATAAACACAAGTACAATAAAATCAGAATCATATGTCTCATATATACCATCAAAAGTCAAATGTCAGGAGTACAGTGATCTCAAAATATACAAAATATTTCATTGGAGAAAGTGACACAAAATGGGGATGCAAAAATGATGAATCAATATAAGATGATAGCTCTCTGCAATGTCCTCCTCATCACCTGGAACCTATGGTGGTGGTGGTGGAGGAGGGGCCATATCCTCTAGCCTAGGAGCTCGTGCACCCTCAAATCTTACTACAAACTTTGTGTAAGATAGAACCTTCCAATCTAGAGGCACCACAACACTATATGAAGCATAATAATAGGTTGCATGACTACTCTGGTATGTTATCGCCTGCTGGTATCTATGACACTCCTAAGTTAGGGTCTGCGATCGGCACTCCAACTTTGTAATCTGATCCTGTGCAGTCATCAATTGCACCTATGTAGGCCTCAATCTATCTCTTAGTCCTTGTATGATATCCTATGGTGTCTTCCCTTGATGTCCCTCACCCTCTCCTTTTGTTGCCTACTCCTACTCATCTCATCGTTGTCACACCTATCATGCGATCTCCTCAATATTGGAGCATCCTATCCACCAACAAGTGCATAAACCCCCATTGAACCTAAGGTGCCTACCTCACCTCTCCTTATATGTTCGATAACTGGCATTTCTCTACTCGAACTCATTTCGGGGTCTCCTCCTGAATGTATAGATGATGCAACTATTATGTTAGCTCGGGCAGGCTCCACTTCATCGATTCTAGGAGCAAGGGCAACTGAATCTATAAAATGTGGAAAAATATGACAAGAAATATAATCTCGATACTCCAGTGTCATCCCTACATCTACAACATCCTCTAGGTGATCCCATGAGGCTCAGCGTAAAGTGTACAAATCCTGTACAACTGTCACATTTATCAATTGAGGACCCCACCCTAGATGAACCTCATCAGAAAATTGGGCATATGTAGTGAACTTGGAAGATACCGCTTGTGGTCTACCATATTGCCTATGCACCCATGATACCACAAATCTCTCTACTATGGACGAGGTGTGACCAATCAAGGGATGTGTGATAAACATATATCTACTTTGTGCTTGCCAATCCCCCATGCCTCTATGCCCTGTATGGACTCCATGTGACAACTATAAGGCCATCAAGATATCTCTGCCAGTAATTTGTATTCCCTATATAGGGTTGTGGAATGTACCCTACATATCTATATATATAAGGATTCCCATCCTATCGAGCATCATCAATCACAAACTTGTAGATGGGAAGATGCTCCCATACCCAGATCTGAAGAACTAAGACTTTGACTGTGAGGCTCTTTGTCTCGCGATAGACAATCTCATGTAGCTCATGGTACATGTGAGAAAGTAAGCATGAACCCAATCCTAAATTTTCTAGCCTATCTAGCAAATCCTCTAAAATCCTACCCCATCCACACTGGAAACCTTATTTTCCTGTGTCTCGCATAATGAAGCAACCTATGAAACCAGCCATGACACTAGCAAGTGGGAACTGATCAAACTATTTTCTCATCATAGTGTCCCTGGACACCCATCACTCTAGAATATCCTCATCCTAAAATATACGCCAAACAAATAGCATGTCAGGGCACTATGCGGTCTCAAACTGAACTAAAGGACCACCAAAAGGAATATGAAGGATGTGGTACACATCCTTGGGTGTCATTTTCATCTCACCAGTAGGCAAGTAGAAGGTATTATGCTCACTATGGAACCTCTCCACTAGTGTTGTCAGTAATCCATGATTTGCATAGATCTTTGGGATAGACAAGAGCCAACCAAACCCACACTCTGTGATATCGGCTCTCTCAGCATCACTTAGTCTCTGCACTAATCTCATCATGGGTGGATATGTGATCCAAAATTGTATGTCTAGAAATATCTCCTGCAGAAATTGAACAAAAAGAGCATCAACATAATTACCAAGATGACTAGATGCAACATACGTATGCTATAAAATATGCTAACGATGTTAAATCAATAATGGGAAAAACTAAATTTGGACATTCTAGCCTTCAAGATTGAGCCTTGTTTTCCATACGAGTAACTGCACTGGTCTATAGTCTCGCACATGTATTCCTACAGGGTAGTACAAGTAAAGGAGCTTATACGAGTAACTCCTACAGACAATACAAAGAAAGGGGTTCATATGAATGTGCTCGTACGAATCAAGGGTTGAGATGATACAAGAATACTAATGGTTTGATATGAATAAATATTATCAGGTAGTTTCTCATATGAGCCTTAACTATGACTCATATGAAAAACCAAGAAGACCGACCCCAAAACATGAAAATCAACAAAAATTTCAACAAAAATGCAACAAAATCTATGCAAAGAGGTGGTTTTTAGGGCACTTACTATTGCTCTATAGTTCCTTGTCTGGTTGTACACTTGTTGGTGCTCGAATCGATGATCTTGGATGGGAGCCACCATTTTGACTCTCACATGCTTTTCAAATTTCTTGAAATTGAAGGCTGCAAATGAAATGAAAATGACCCTTTTGGCCCTCATATAAGTTTTTGACCTAATTTTCAAACTTGCTCTGATTCACATGAAAATATCACCCCTAGCTAATTTGACCATCCTGATTCCATTTTTGGGATCAAAATCAAAATCTAAGATCATTTTATTTGTTAAAATCAGAGTTTGACTTTTTAACTGCATTTGAGCACTTGGGCAACCGATCTTTGGAACTTTGAACAAATGGGAATTTCTCCTCAAAGAAATCAATGTGCCAAAATTTTGATCAAACTTGGTCAAACCTTGCCTAATCTAAGGCAATTCAACTTGTCAATATGATTTTGACCTAAACTATAGGTCCCATTCGATCATGGAACTTGATCATGTTTAATTAATTAATTCCCAAATTCTAATGTTGTTGAGAATTAAATCAACCTTATACTATTTATTTAATTAATGTCTTAGGATGTTGATTAAATAAATAATAATTGCTAATTAATCACAAAAATGAATTAAAATTAGTTATGTCATCTCAATTTGGAGGAAAATGCATTAAAACCATTTAATTAATTCCAAAAATTAATTCTTAAGTCATCAATTTGCTAACTAATTATCATTTTGGAAATATATCAGTTAACTATTTAACCAGTTTTGTTCGATTTAGCAACTTTCAAATCAACTCAGATAGTTTCAAAAATGACTAATCAGTCTTTTGAGTTAATTGATTATCTCGACCAATCAAATCAGTTGTACACAGATTGTGCTAGTCTAGGATTAATCTCAACCTCTCTTCATTAATCAATCTTGTCCACCTATTTTTGAGAAGATTCCTATATAATCAAGCCTCTATTATTCTAAGAGAGAGGATTGTGAAGTAGAATAATACTTTCAAATTGTTGATTATTATTAGTTTCTTATCATAGTTGTAACCACCTGAATTTGGTATGTCGCAACTATGGACCCTATTTTCCCTAAGTGTGATCATACCCTTGATTTATGTCCAAACGACCCTGTTACTGCTTGGCATAATTATTTTAATCAATTTAATGTCCTAGGTGATTTTTATCACTGATTTATATTA
>MU224565.1:405433-430419 GCA_018584345.1 Thuja plicata | reverse complement strand
AGAACACCTGCATGCAAACCTGTCACATGAAAGAAGCAAAGTATAGAAGACAGGAAAAACTATGGAGGCCAAAAAGCCAGAGGAGACATCATATGCACAAGAAAACAATATATTAACAATATGTTTCAAGATGTTACAATGAGATGTGTAAAACTCCTTATGAAAAAGAAAGAGGTGAATCCTTATAAAAGGAATCACAAAACCCTAAAGGTGAAAACCCTAAAGAATAAGATGCCTAAGTTTAACTTAAGTGTAAAGTATAATAGACTAATAATTAAATAAATTAATTATTAGCTATAACATAACAACTCTAACATTACACCCCTCATTAAGGCTCTTATACCCTCTTTATGAGCCTTATCTTTTAGAGGCTTCTTGGTCCATTTCCCTAAATGGTCATATTCCTCCCCACTTTCAACCCAATCCCCTTGTGACAAGTGTCACAATTTGATGCACTTGAAGAAGCACAATCCATGTGCTCTCTTCTAGTGGCATCTGGACCTCTCTTCAACTTTGCATCTGAGCCCTTGGTTTTCCTACCCATTGCCTATATAAGGAACCTCTTTCCTTCATATTTTCAATCCACCTTCCAGGTAGAGTTATAATGCTATTTTGAAAGCAAATCATAAATCCATCTTTTAGAGAAGAGTTATAATGCCAGTTTGAGATCACAGTTTGAAGCTTGAAGCACATCCATGAGCACACATCCACAATAAATGGACAAATCCAATGAACAAAATGAAGTTTGAATGAGCTTGTAGGAGGTTTGCACTTTCTTCATTTAGCTTATTTCAAGTTTTCATTTTATGTCTGAGCATGTATGAAGTTTAGATTATTAGTTGTTGAGTGTTTTGATTCGTTATTATGCTCCTTTACACCTAATTTTCATAGCTCACAATGACAAAGGAGGAGATTGCTGCAGAAATGTGTAGAATGAGTTGTTTGAGTAATTGAGGAATTGGTATGCTTGAGTTTGTATGGTTGTCATTGATGTCAACTTCTTCTTGTTGTCATTAGAGACTACTTTTTATAATCAGTGTTGAGTATATTGTTCCACATATTCAGTATGCTGAGAATTTGTTGGTGAGATTTTAATATGATAATGAAGATTCTTTGAAGATGTTTATGTCAAGTTTTGATGGTTTAGAATGAGGTACAGTGGATTTGGCAGTTGTTTGTGTATGACTATGACTGACAGTGCTCTTTGTATGAAATGCATGCTTAACATTTATCTGCATGACAATTTTTGATGGTACACTTCTTGAAATGAGTTATTGATGTCTTTAACTTCATTCATTTCAGATGGCATGATATTTTTGGCTTCAAAGACTTGATTTCAAAGTTTGATGGTGTTTCTACTCTAGGTTTGACCGACCCCAGGTGTTTACAATTAAATTGTTTATCTTGGTATATGCAAGGTGGAATGTAACATGTATGGTGATATTTTTGGTCCCATCTATGACATATTATGGTATACTTCTCATTCCTCCCTATTGTGGGAATGTTTAGTGCTGATCTATTTCAAATTATGTCTGGCTACTTGCCTAGCCAACAATGGGAGACTTCACAAATATGGATTGGTATAAATAAAGGATAAATCGTTATGGTGTGTGTGTGGTATTTATGTATACTTGTGTAAGTTCTATGCAAGTGTGTGCTTATGTGAAGAGGATGTATGAAAGATGACCTAGCTCCCTACATGTTTGAGAAGTTGTGAAGAGTGTTTGAGGACATTGTGGATATTCATGTATTAGTTACTGAAAACACTGAGCTGAAGGTATCTATAGATCATTTGGTTGAGTTGTTGTTGTGCATTAGTGATGGATCTATTCTCTTTTATCATTTTTCTTCTAGGTAGTGAGGCCTCGGGTAGTGAGGTCTCCGGTAGTGAGCTTTCTTTCTTTGGGCAATGAGCCTCTGGTAGTAAGTCTTTCTTTGTAAAAATTGCCTTAACAAGTGTCACCCTAACATGTGTTTATATATTTGAGAATAGCATTCTCCGCGGTTTTTCCCTTAACATGGTTTTCCACGTAAATCTAGTGTTTGGTGAATGTTGTGCTTTCATGTTTTCATCCTTTTGAAATTAAGAATTAAAGTATGTTTGGTAAAACTAATTAAAGTTGTATTGAGGTTTAAAAGTCCGTGGACAACTAATTCTCCTCCCCCCTACCCTCTCAATTATCTTGTATATTCAACACTAGGCGCCTCCCGAAAGGAGTATGGGGTAGTCCCATATTACTATCTAGTATCATTCGTGGACTATAAAAGCTCCTATTCTTTCCTTTCCTTTTTAAGTGTGCACAAGATATAAGGTGAGATCGAAGATGTTCAATTAATGCTCAAATGAATGTCTTAAATAATTAAAAAGACAATGAATAATTGCATAATTGTATTTTAAGTTAGTACTTAACGACTAATGTAGACACATGAGAGTTAGCAATATGAGTTTTAGAAATTTATTTTTTGGGTTACATCTAATATCATTCAAGATCATTCCTTGACATCACATATATGATCCAAAACAAAGAAGCACACATTTAGAAATTAAACTAGATGTACACATTATGATTTATATTGAACAAATATCAAATAATATGTAAAATTAAAGAAAATATAATATTTAATACAATATATCACATATGAGTATAAAATATTAAAATATTTTCATTAAAATATAAATATAAAACCATTGCAATTTCATATAATTAGTACATTTATCTCAAAAGCATAAAAACATAAAATTAATTTATCCAGAATAGACCTATTCTAGAATAAGGACCTATTCTAGAATAAGGACCTATTCTCGAATTAATTAATCCTGAAAATGAAAATAAAAGCTGGAATAAGCTATTTTGCGTTTGGATCCCATATTGTGGAATTGGAATAAGGATTATTTTTCATTTTTTAATTAATTTGAACAATATGTATTTTTTACTTGTGTACACACATACACATACACATATACACACGTGTGTATATATACACATATACACACACATTTATACAAACATGTGTGTGTATATGTATGTATACACACACATGTGTGTATACACACATATATGTGTATATACATACATATATGTATATATACACATGTGTGTATACACACATATATGTGTATATACATACATATATGTATATATACACATGTGTGTATGTGTGTATATCACACATGTGTGTATATACACACATGTGTGATATACACACATGTGTGTGTATATATACACATGTGTATATATATACATACCCACATTAAAAAAAAAGAAGAAGATTAAAACAAAATTTTTTGAAAAAAAATAAAAATAAAATAAATTAAGAAAATAAAATAAATTTGAATCCATAAATAGCTCATTCTCCAATAAGAAATGAATTAGCTATTTTTTAGAATTAACTAATGCAAACATTAAGCCCAAAATGGAAATTAGTTTTCTAATTCCAAAATTCATAAAATGCCCACAAATAGTGAATTAATTTATTCCAGCGTATTACTTGGAACCAAACGGGCATAATCGAACAGTCATTTTAACATTTTACACTTTTGACATATTTATTAATTAGCTCCAGATTTTATTTTCTATTACAGAAAATGTGCAGTTATGAGGCTGGATACACTAGTCACAAAGGGAGTCACAGCCAGTAGATCAGAGTAATAATAAATGTAATGTGGTCCCCAAAAAAATCTCAGGGAAAAAATTCAATAATTAAATGAGGAGAAATCTTTGCCTTTTTAAAGAATTTTCGCTAAAGAAGCTCAAATAACTGTAGTACGGAACTGTGATGATGAACTCCAAACTACCAGGAAAGAAACTGCGCCTTACATTGTCTGGTTATTTGAACCTGATTCAAAGTCGTCTGTCCGTGAATAGAACGTTGATTCCTTTTCCATCCCCATTAAGACGAGTAATCGCCCCGACTAACAATGATCAAGAATAAGAACCGTATTCTGGAGTTATGTCGGTAACAATTACTTTACTGGGTGTAGAATGTATTGTGTAATTATGGGACAAAGAAAGCTAAGAAACCTATTTTGGGTCCACAGCACCAGCCCGATTATGGAGGCATATGGCCAGTCTGTTTCAGCTCGTGTAAGTGCTTTTTGTTAAGGAATTTTTTTTGTTTTGAGGAAAAATAATTGCTCTGAAAGTCCTCTTTTGCATTCTTGAAAGTTCTTGTATGGGCGGCTGGTTGGAGATGTCGTTTTCCTTGTGTTTTCGTTTTAAAATAGAATGGGTAGGTTAATACTGGATTCAGCAGCGTGATCGATTTTATTATTTTGGTGTTTTTGTTGAAAGACCTGTTTTTGCCTTGCACAAAAACTGGGTGTAATTTTACATTTTATGAGGAGGGTTTTTAGTTTCTTTGCGCAGATTCAACGAACTGAGCATAAGTTATTTTCTTTTTCTCAGTGGTGTAAGATTACATGGGCAATGCCTTATTTTCTCAAAGGTGTGAGGAGGGTTATTAGTTTCTTTGGGTCTAGCGTTTTTATGTATGTTGTTTAATGGGAATCGGCAATTTCGAGTTCACCATTCAGCATTGTCATGAGGCTGACACCCACCAATACAAAATTTGAACAAAATATAAGCTTAGTAGCAAATATTTATCTAGGCTTCCATAAGGGTGTTTGCATACAATATTGGTGTGAGCTTGGTAATTGACTACAAAACCTACTCTTCCCTTTAGGGGAAAGGATCCAATATTTGAGCGCATTCCAAAAGCTGACATACCATTCATAGATTTAAAAAGCATTATCTTTAACTGTCTAAGTTCTATTAGTTGAAGGATCCAATATTTGAGCGCATTCCAAAAGCTGACATACCATTCATAGATTTAAAAAGCATTATCTTTAACTTTCTAAGTACTATTAGTTGTGACTTCAAGGTTTTGAGTACTGGACAGTATTACTAAAAAAATGAAAGAAATGTTTTCATCAGATCCAAGAAGCAACAAATTAGTAATCATGTGATACCACATGAATGCACGAACACAACCTCACGTAGTGCACATTTTTTTTTTATGGCACCTCTACAAAGACATGCTGATATGCTATTATAGTGATGATGTAGACCTGAAACCTCACGTTTAAGCAGAGAACTTACCAATTAAACTACTATAAATATTTGAATTATTTGAAGTAGATGTGCGATTTTGAGAGCGTGAATGTAGGGGTTGTGAACTACTGGATCCTTTCCCCTCTCTATTAAATCTAATCTGAATTGGATTCAAAGTCTGATAGGCTAATATAGTGATGACCTAGACCTGAAACCTTACGTTTAAGCAGGGAACTTGTCAATTAAACTACTATGAAAATTTGAATCATTTGAAATAGACGTGTGATTTTGAGAGGCATGAAGGTAGGGGTTGTGAACTACTGGATCCTGTCCCCTATCTATTAAATCTGATCTGAATTGGATTCAAAGTAGATACTTTTGTTTTATATTGGTATAAGCAATATAGAAAGAGTAAAAGTTACAGCAAACACCAACAAAAACAGCTACTGCATCAAGGGGCAAAATTGCAAATCATTGGGCCAGTGCTGTAGCTGGACAAATTAAAGACTGTTTCGTGCTTGGACACACTTTTGAAGAAAAGTGTACATAACATAGCAGTATAAATAGCTGAAACACAATGACCTATGGTGCTGAGTAATCTAAGCATCCCTGCACAAACATTCAAGAGTATAAGCAGAATTAAAAACATTAACTCCAAGGGCAGCAGTAGTGATTGGCCTTAATATATCAGTCAAACAAGTATACATCAAGTTGACAATACATAGTTGATAGTACCATCTCAACGGCCCCTTCAATTCGAAACAATTAGTAAAATTGTTCAAAGAAGACTCCATCATCGAGTTCCTCCCTGTCTCAGCGCTCTCATCACAGCAATACCTTTGGAACGGGGGCTAATACTAGGAACCAATATCATCCAAATCTGTAATGTCCCTTTCTTGGATTGCCTTATACTTTGCCCTAAATTCACAAATCTAGAACAAAACAAGAGCAAAATATAATCCTCACCCAAGAATGGGATGAGATAAGCCTGTTTTTGAAACCTGCAACCAGATTAGATAGCAATGTAGATATAACTCATGAAATACATCCAATTCTAGAATTAGGAAATATATATTGATCTACACAACAAATCCCAATGATAATGTGGGAGCTCAACCATAACAAGGGTTGCGATGTAAGACATGATGAGGTGCCCCAAGTATTCTTTACCTTAGGCCCAACAGCAGGACCCTTTCCTCTTTAGCTTGATGTGGTTCTTAACAATTCTCATGAGGTGGTGTACCTAGTGAGTTCTGCCATCATGTCAACTTCTCACCTCTTATGATTGAGGATCCCTTCTAGTTCACTTAAACAATTGATCAATGTGGGGATGGTAGGGGAGCTGCAATAGGGTGCCCTTAAATTGATCCTCAACCCTATGCCCAAGAGCAAGATCTTATCCTCCTTGGCCTCATGATCCTTAACCATCTTCATAAGGTACCATACCTAGTGATGGATCTTTCATCGTTCCCCCTCCATGCACTCCCTTCCTTCCCTCAACATGATCGATTATTGCAAAATTTCATATTGATAAATGTATAGACATTCAGATTCAAGTATTCATCAATTGCATATAATCCAGCATAAATATATATGTATTCTTATCTATATATAATTATAAATGCATTTGCATATCTATTCTTTCATACCGCAACAATTAAGAGATTATAAATAAGTTTTTCTGCTATTTCCGTGATTGTTTGTTTGATTGTCTCTGCTGTATATGATTGCTTCTTCTGGTGTTCTATGCTCTTCATTGAATGATTGGTATCTCCCTTTATATCCTTCCAGTGGCTGGGAGGTTGCAACCCTTTGTGATGAGAAGTGATCTTTCATGAAATTGCACTTATGGGATAAGAGATCACACCCCATCAATTATCTTTTTAACCACTGTTAATATTGTTAGTGTATTTATTTTATTTGCACTTAGGCTTAATTAAGCCTACTTAGTCGTCCATGCATATTTGACTCTTGTTCATACAAGTTGTCACCATTTAGGAGTTGATTAGAGAGATGTCGATTCTATTTCGACACCTCGTGCTAGTTTAGTGGGAGGCAACTCACCACCACTCACTGAGTGTTGGGCTCGGCTTCTGATTCGACCCCATCACTCTTCCTAAATATACTTTGCTTCTCCAGCTAATGATCTGGTCAAGTTTGCTCTCTTTTTGTGTTATTGTGCTTGTTTTTATCTCTTATAGATTCTGGAAATTTACAAATATAAACTGCTTCAATTAGTGTAATCTCCACTATTGAGGAAGGCGCTGCTGTTTATTAAGGAAGCTGCACCAGTTGAAATAAACAATACCTTCAACTTGTATATTATCATTGATGTCTAAATCTGAACATGAATCGCTGCTAGTTAAGGTCTGAAAATTGTGATGTCATATAAATAAGGCAATTTTCTGATAATTCGATTTTGAAATATTTCCTTTTACCCTGGATTGGATTCTAAGGGATTATGAGTCAATGCATGTTAATACAGTTTGAGATCTGCGATTTTTTCTAACTAGAGGTGTTGTCCCTTTCATTCCTTGGGTTGGGTCTAAGAGTGTTTATGGTAGTGGTTATGTTTTGCAGGACTTGGGCTGTTTGTTTCATAAAGACCCCAAATTCGTGTTCCATTTGTTCACTTCTTTTTTTGTCTTGATTTGCAACCTTCTTCTTTTCCCTTTTGAGAGCCCTTAAAGCTCTTTGACTAAGTTTCATAGACTACTGTTCATCCCTTAGGCTGCCAGGAATGATGCTCTGATACCACTTGTAATGTCCCTTTTTGAGATCACCTTATACTTCACCATAAATTCACAAATCCAGAACAAAACAAGAGCATAATATAATCCTCACTCAAGAATAGGATGAGATAAGCCTGTTTTAGAAACCTACAACCAGATTAGATAACAATGTAGATATAACTCATGAAATACATCCAATTCTATGGCTAGAAAATATATATTGTTCTACACAACGAATACCAATGGTTATATGGGAGATTAACAATAATGAGGGTTGTGATTGAAGACATGAGGAGGTGCCCCAAGTATCCTCTACCCTAGGCCCAACAACAGGTGCTTATCCTCTTTGGCCTCATGCGGTCTTTAACCATTCTCATGAGGTGGTGTACCTAGTGAGGTCTGTACACCGTTCTCCTCCATCATGTTAACCTCTCACCTCTTATGATTGAGGAACCTTTCTAGTTTATTTCAACAATTGATCAGTGTGGGGATGATGAGCAAGCTGCAATAGGGTGCCCTTAAATTGACCCTTAACCCTGGGCCCAAGAGCAAGACCTTATCCTCCTTGGCCTCATGGTCCTTGACCATCTTTATGAGGTGCCATATCTAGTGAGGGATCTTTCACCATTCCTCCTCCTTGCACTCCCTTCCTTCCCTCAACATGATCAATTATTACAAAATTTCATATTGATAAATGCATAGACATTTAGATTCAAGTATTTATCAATTGCATATAATCCAGAATAAATATATATTTATTCTCATCTATATATAATTATAAATGCATATGCTTATTTTTTCTTTCATGCCACAACAATTAAAAAATTATAAATAAGTTGTTCTGCTATATCCACGATTGCCTCTGCTGTTCATTTGATTGTCTCTTCTGTATATGATTTGCTTCTGCTGGTGTTTGGTGCTCTTCATTGAATGATTGATATCTCCCTTTATACAATTTCATTGTCTGGAAGGTTTCAACCATTTGTGATGAGAAGTGATCTTTCATGAAATCACAGATATGGGATAAGAGATCGTACCCCCTCAATTATCTTTTTAACCACTGTTAATATAAACTGCTTCAGTTAGTGTAATCACTGTCAATTAAGGGAGTCTCCACTATTAAGGAAGTCGCTGCTGTTTATTAAGGAAGCCACACCAATTGAAATAAGCAATACCTTCAGACACTTGTATATCATCATTGTCGTCTAAATCTGATACATGAATCATTGCTTGTTAAGGTCCTGTCTTTAAATAAGACAATTTTCTGAGAATTTGATTTTTGAAATATTTCCTTTTACCCTTTATTGGCTTCTGAGGGAATTTGAGTCAATGTCTGTTAATAGAGTTTGAGATCTCTGATTCTTCCTAGTGTGGCGGGGGCCATGAGAAAATTCCAACGAACGTATTCTTCAAACACCTGGAGTATAACATCACTATCATGTATGCCCTCCCTTGCAATCAAATCTAGATTGCCTGCTGAAATGTTGTGTACTGGCAATTTGGAGCATGTTGACTGAACTCTGGTTTTCAATGGTCTGAATTTGAATTTGCAGATTGTGCAAGGTTCTCAAGGTCAGAATTGGTGTAAAAAATAGCATGAAAGTTGGTGATATGGAGGGATAAGTTTGAGTAGACCATCTTTTTTTCAGTTTGAAGGGTAAAAAAGTGTGAGAGAAGACAGCTAGGCAGTGAGACCTCCAGAGGAAGCTAAGGATAGCCTGTGTACAAGTCTGAGTAATGACATAGTGGAGGTAGGAAAACACAAGAAGCACAGTTTTCCATGACCAAGCCTGTGGGAAAACTGCTGGGAGCATGGACCAGTTGGGGCACCACAGATTGCAGCGCATGGGGGTGGAGTAAGAAGCCAGTACAGAGCTTGTAGCAGCAAAGATAATAGTATTCTAACTGAATCCTGGAAAGAGCAGAGCAATTTAATTAATGAGAGAAACTACTGTTACCTTTATCTGTCAAAAATTTAAATCTTATGTGAATTTGATTCAAACAAATATTTGGAAATACTTAGCTTGTAACAGCAAAACTAATACGATACATCTATTTGAAGATGAAACCTAGAAAAATGATCTGATGAGTTTAACCAATAAGAGAAGAATACAAGAAGAGATCAATGAAACTTTAGCAAAACTCTCTATTGCTATTGTCCGAGAGAGTACATGTTCAGAATATGGTTACACTGTATGACTCTGTCTGTGCCTTTCCATGACAAACGCTTTTATTTATCCTAGGTTCTATCCTGCATAATTGCAACCTAACTTTCTTTCTTAGTTTCAATTTTGTTCTGAACTAGTTCAGTCTTTGGTCTGAACTAGTCATAACAGGACATCAAGTGGCAATGTTGTTGGATAGGTCAGGGTCACACTTGAATGTACCCTGATATCCATTTCATGACAGGATGACCACATACCTAAAAGGGTTTTGGGCTGCTTGACTCTTATGAAAAGGGCCTTAATGCTAGTAATCTTAAAAGAACCCAATATTACACTACGATTCCTTGGATTTGATGGTGAATATTTTTTAATGCAATTTTTGGGGTGAGGATTTCAAAAGGTGATATGGTTCATTATTTGTACTGCAGGATTTGATGCCTGTTGTGAGGTTTTCACACCATCACCCCATTGCAAATGGGGACCCCCTCTTGCATTTTTGCTCTAGTTGGTTTAGCCTTAGAGTAAGATTTGCACTCCTTTCGTCGGTAGGGTGAGGGTGGTGAAGTCAAGAGAGAGAGAGAGAGTGTGTGTGAAAGCAGTCAAGTCCTTGGGTGGAAAGTGGAATTGGGTTAGTTGAATTTGAACAAGGCAAGAATGAGATAAGGCTCTACTTTGGTGAGTTTGGAGAGGGCTTGGGAGAGGCATAAAAACGACTAAGTATGGGACAGCAAAACATGTAAGGCAAAATCCTAAGGGCAAGGCAGAATCCGCCTGCCCCCTAGGATTCAAAATCCTGGCATACCCCTGATTTCCACCTTCTCCCACAGCACTTAACCTTGGCCCATCTTCAAAGTCCGCCTAGGTGCAAGTCTTGGGATCATTGGAAAGAAATTTGGCAAAGTCCAGAGGTCGAATCCTTATGGAAGAGATGAAAATCAGAGTGAGAAAATGCAAGCAAAACATGAAATCAGACTTCAAAAGGCCCAAATCAGATCGGATTGAGTATAAAACTTACCTTGAAACCAAAGTGGAGAGTTAGTCACAATTGAAAGGGTGTGAAATGGTATAAGGCAAAGCAAGGTTAGAAGGTGAAAAATCCTAAGGTAGGGGCGGAATTCACTTCCTACCAAAGATTCCCAATCCTATGAAGGTAGGATTTCTGCCCTCAAACATGAGCAATGCAAGGCATCACTTGAGATCATAATGTTAAGAAAATTCAATTCCCCCCCTCAACTAGGCATGATATGAGCAAATCTCAAGTCCAAAGCAAGCACAGTTGAACCAAATCAGGTTGATGAGAGTGATCATGAAAATCCTAAGACCCCTAAGAATTCTGCCTCTCAGTCGGACTATCAAAGAGCAAGGATACTGCATGGCAATTTTAGGTGAAAATTCAAGGTAGGAGCAATGGCATCCACCTAAGGCATGATCCGATCAACATGGGTGAAATCATAAGTGTGAAACCAAATGAGCAAAGGTGAAGTGTTAAGTAAGAATCCTCAAGAGGGAGCGGAATCCACTGCCCTCTTAGGATTCCAAGTCCTAGGAAAGGTCGAAATTCCGCCTCCCAAATCAGATCACCAATAGAGGAGGATCCAAAGTAACAATCATGCCAATGGAAAACCATACCTTTGGTGGTGAAGTAGTGAAGGTTTGAAGACAAAGGGGTAATGCTAAACAAAGAAGTGAAAATCCTAGGGTAGGAGTGGAATCTGTTGCCTTCCCAAGATTCAAAATCCTAATCCACCTAAGATTTCGGCCTAGCATTGATGGAAAGACATGAAGACATGAAGTGAAGGAAATAAACAAAGGCAGCAAATTCATAATCTCGACCAAAGCCAAAAATGAGGAGAAGGGTGTTTGACTAAAATCACAAGAATTGGCATGTAAAAGATGGAAATGAGAATCCAAGAGGGACAGCGGAATTCACTGCCCTCTTAGGATTCTAAATCCTATGAATAGTGATGTTGTCGGGTATAAACCACCTTCCATGCCTGTTGGCACAAGTAACACTTGCACAACGTGCCCGACGGGAGGAGACTGCTCGAGAGTAACGTCGTCAGGAAATCCTCCGCACATATGAGGCACGGGAACAACTTCGTCGCCAGGAGGAAGGCGATGGCACCCGGAGGGGACTCTGAGATGTGAGGACAGCAGAAGGGGATGGAAGGACAGAGAAATAAAACAATTGTAATGCAAGTCATTTCAATGACAATGATTGTAAATAAAACATGAATAAATAAAAGTGTCCTTTTATTTTCAAGAAATTCTATGTTGATTATTGATGTGAAGAAAAAACATTGATGCCCAATCAGTTAAATAAGAATAGGTATTTAGAGAAGGATCCCAAGGAAGAACAAGCTATTAGGAAAACAGTACGCGAGAAACAACAAGCCGAGCGAAGGGAGAGGTTCAGGAGACGTGCCGAAAGACTACTGGAGGGGGTAAGTGAAGGCAACGGTCTAGAGGAACCTAACCAGGAGGACGACGGAAGTGACAACGAGGACTTGTTAAAAGAAACAACAAGCTTGTTCGGAACCCTAACATTAACCCCAAGGACAGAAGCCCGCAGGAAGGCGGAAGAGGAAGCCGAACGGAGGGAGTGTAGGGGTGGAGTTGCTGCAGAAAGTGTTGAAGTAACAGAAAGGCACGAGGTCCACACCACTCCTAGTAGTTCGGAAACTTCAGTTAACCCGAAACCAACACCGGTTCAGCTTGCCGTACAACCAGCGCAGCAGACACCGGTTCAGGAACCCAAACGCAGCAGGGAGCACACACCAACCGTCCACCACCAAGGACAAATATGGCAGGTAACAAGGAGAAGTTACCCAAGTTCCACGGGGATGGAAAAGAAGATCCCCTTCGGCATTGCCGCACGTGTCAAACAATATGGTCCGCGAATGGAGTCGTCGACCAGGATGAATGGATGAGACAGTTTCCCGCAACCCTCCGAGGGGTAGCAATCGACTGGTATTCCGACCTAGACAAAACCGCAGTGACTACGTGGGACTTGTTAAAGAAAGCATTTGAAAAGGAGTTTCGACTCCTCCGCGACGACAATGAAATTGTCTCGGAAATATATGGGACGAAACAAGGGAAAAAAGAGATCGTGCGGACTTACGGCCGCCGGCTAAAAGAACTCATGGGCAAAATGGAGAGTCAGCCAGCCGACGGCTTAAAGAAGAGATGGTTTGTCGAAGGGCTACAATCACACCTCCGGAGGAAAATGAAGATAGTTCCTCCAACCTCTTATGACGACGCATACAACCGGGCGATGGACCTGGAAAGCGAACAGAAGATGTCGAAAAAGAAGAAAACCCAGTCGTCGTCTTCGTCGGAGGGGGACGACACTTCAGGGGATGATAGCGACAGTGACGGTAAATCAAAGAAAAAAGTCATGACATTGCAAAAAGACATGGAGCGAATGATGAAAGAATTTAAGTCAATGAAGGGAACCACAGGACGAAGTGACGAAGGGGAACTATGGTGTACGGAGTGCAAGGAAAAGGGACACTCGAAGGGCTCATGTCCGAGAAAATCATTTTGTGATATTTGTCAAGTCATGGGCCATTCCATCAAGGAATGCCCATACAACATGAAGACAAGGGGCCCACAAGTACTATTTACACAAGAACAACCGACCACCTCTGGGACAGCCAATGCAGCACAACAAACGAATAACAATGCATCATTCGGTGGGTACAGAAACAACCGACGCGGAGGAAGAGGTAACAATGATAGTAGCATCAGGAGCCGGATACAATATGATCCCAAGGGAAGGCCGATAATCCAGTGTCGCGCATGTAGCCAGTGGGGCCATTTTGCTCGTGACTGCGAGAAAGGCGACACACCCTAGAAGATGTGCCGACGGTGCGGCCCGGGCGATCATGAAGATGCCACCTGTCCGAAGCCTGGAGTAAACTACTTGCACATAGAGGAAGAACGAGTCCTCACTATCACCCGAAGCCAAACAAAAGAGGCACGGTACCCTCATCCTCATATAGAGAAACGACTACAAGAAGCTCGGGACGAGATTGGAAAAGCCATGAAGGACGCATGTAAACAAGCTAGCACCTCCGGACGGACAGAAGCCAAAGACAATATACTTGGACAAATGTTACAAATGGAGGTACCAGTCAAACTTCAAGACCTCCTTTAGACCCTGCCTTAGTTGAGGGCAGCCGTACTAAATACTTTCTCCCTACGTCCTGACACCACCGCTCAAACGGAGACTGCGGAGACTGCACAATCAAATATTCCTGGAGGGTCAGCAACGGATCCCATGTTGCTCGCAGTGGATAACGGACGACACCCGACAGTTGTAAAAATGGGTATTCTTGGGATGATACTGACAGACACCATAGTGGATGGCGGGTCCGGAGTAAATGTCCTCTCGGAGGAGACATGGAAGAAACTCGGAAAACCTACCCTATGGCCTTCGACCTTCAATCTGTTGGGCGTAGATCAGAACGGGATCAAACCTCTAGGGACACTAATGGCCCAACAAGTAACAGTAGGAACACAGCTGTTCACATTGGACTTCGTGGTGATTCCGCTAAAGAAGAGAGGGTATGATGCCATCTTAGGAAGAGGATGGTTAGTCACTGCGAAGGTTAACCACAATTGGAAGAGGAACACCCTCTCCATGGAAAGCGGAGGGCGGAAATACGCCATTGACCTCCGTACCTAAATGGTGAGCGAAGAGATAGCATCCTCCTTGGAATCAGAATCAGACGGGGAACGTGACTGACGAGACGAAGGTGGAATAGAGCCGAACGACCAAGGCGTCCTAGAGTTAGGAGAATGCTTCAACGACGAGATGAGCTCGTTGAACAGGTTCTTCCATTGGCAAATGGAAGATTATGAGCTCTTTCATACATACATGCTACAAGTGGAGGAAGAGAAGGAAGTATTCCCACCAGAATATGGGGAATACAAAGAGGGAGAAGCCCACGTCAACGACAGCCCAGCCCACCAATTTGACACCGAAAAACCCATGCAATACGAGGAACCACCCCTACAGATGGTCAACCTTGGGGATGAAGAGAACCCGCACAACATCCTGGTAGGTGACGACTGGGACCCCGCACTAAAGATTGCAACATTTAAAATCTTCATGGAATACAAGGATGTCTTCGCCTGGACCTACAAGGACCTAAAGGGGGTCCCACCCGAGCTGTGTGTACATCGCATCCCGCTGCTACTAGGAGCCGTACCAGTACGAAAGAGGCCGTACAGGATGAACAAGAACTACGCAACGAGGGTGGATGAAGAAATTCAAAAAATGCTGGAAGCGGGTATTATCTTCAAGGTACAGACGAGTGCGTATCCCCCATAGTAATATCACTGAAAAAAGATACCACCCAAATACGGATCTGTGTTGACTTTCGATGCCTCAATGCAGTCACCGTGAAGGACCCCTTTCCCATTCCGTTCACAGACACAATCCTCGAAGAGGTGGCGGGGCATGAGATGTACTCCTTCATGGATGGATTCTCTGGGTACAACCAGATTTCCATCGCGGAAGAGGATAAGTTGAAAACGACATTCGTGGTCGAGGACGGAGTATATGCATATAACCGAATGCCCTTCGGCCTGTGCAACGCACTTGCAACTTTTCAAAGAATTACCCTTCACATCTTCGACAAGATGTCTGTAGGGAATTTTCGAGCCTTCTTGGATGACTGGTCCATCTTTAGTGGCGAAGAAACACATCTGGTAGCACTCTGAGAATGCATGGAAAGGTGCCGCCGAGTAAGGTTAGCACTCAACCCAAAAAAGTGTTGATTCATGGTTCCACAAGGGAAGCTTTTGGGCCATATCGTGTGTAAAACAGGGTTAAAAACCGATCCAGACAAAGTCTGGGTCATAGTGGAGCTGGAGGCTCCTACGGATGTAACAGGAGTAAAATCCTTTCTGGGGCACATCGGCTACTATAGGCGGTTCATTAAGAACTTCGCACAAATCTCTTGCCCCCTCGACAAATTGACACGGAAAGGAGAGCCGTACGTATGGGGTATAGAACAAGACATTGCCTTCTCAGAGCTGAAGACAAGGCTGGTGGGGGCACCAATTCTGGTATATCCCAAGTGGGATAAGGAGTTCCATGTCCACGTTGATGCTCCCAACTTTGCAATCGGTGCAGCCCTTGCGCAGGTTGGCGACCATGGTCTTGATCACCCGATCTATTTGCCAGCAGATTGCTGTCAAAGGCCGAAAAGAACTACATCACCACAGAACGGGAGGCTCTTGGTATGATATATGTCGTCCAGAAGTTTAGACACTACCTCCTCGCAACACCGTTCACATTTTATGTGGACCATCAAGCACTGATGTACCTAGTCAATAAGCCGATCGTTCAAGGCAGAATAAGTAGATGGCTGTTACTGTTACAGGAATTCACATTCACAATCATAGTGCGACCAGGAAAAAGCCACGTGATTGCGGACCATCTCTCTCGACTTAAGTCTGAGGAACCACCAGAGGGAGTTAGTGATGACTTTTCGGATGCGCATCTATTCCGCATCGCAATCTTGCCAGCATGGTACACAAGCATTGGCGAGTACCTCTCGACCTCACAGTTCCCAAGGGAGATGCCACCAGGAGAACGAAGAAAATTAGTATTACAAAGTAGAACATTCCAGCTTATAAATGGATTATTATATAAAATGGGACCAGACCAGGTACTCTGAAGATGTGTCCTAGAGGAGGAAATTCAAAGTGTACTACGGGAGGCACACGAAGGCCCAGCAGGCGGGCACATGGGACCCGACACAACAGCACGAAAGGTGTTGTTAGCAGGGTTGTGGTGGCCCACGCTACACAACGATGCCCGAGAGTGGGTGGTGGGATGCAACACATGCTAGAGAGCGGGGAAGCCATTAAAGCGAGACTTCATGCCTTTACAGCCCTCCCACGCACAAGAACTTTTCGAAAGATGGGGCTTGGATTTCATCGGACCCCTGAAGGTAAGTAGAGCTCGGAGATGCCGATACATCGTGGTGGCCACCGAATACATGACTAAGTGGGCGGAAGCACGGGCCTTGCCGGACAACTCAGCCTTGAGCATGGCCAAGTTCATCTATGAGCAAATCATAACACGGTATGGCATCCCAGTGCAGTTAACTAGTGACAGAGGGGGTCACTTTGTTAATCATGTCATCAAACTATTGACAACGGAGTTCAAGATTTTTCATTCCTTGTCTAGCCCGTATTACCCTCGGGCCAACGGACAGGCCAAGGCCACCAATAAGATAATAGTCTCCGTCATCTATAAGTCTTGTGGGGTAGAGGAGGAGGATTGGGAAGAAAAGCTCCCCTCAGTGTTATGGGCATATTGAACAACTTACAAAGTTACCACCGGACAGACGCCCTTCCAGTTAATGTATGGGCAGGAGGCAGTTGTACCTGTGGAGTTCATGGTCCCGAGCTTGCGCATAGCTGTGGAGAATAGGCTTGGGGATATGGAAAGCCTCCGAGAGCGATTGTACAACCTAAACAAATTAGATGAACGCTATCTGATGACACAGGGGGCCATGGAGGTAGCACAACTGCGCCGGAAGGCGTGGCATGATAAACATCTAAAACGCGTCCAGTTCAACTCGGGCCAACTGGTACTGAAGTATAATGGTAAGAACGAGATTAAGCCTGACAAATTTAAGGTAAAATGGTTAGGGCCGTACCGGGTGAGACAAGTTGGTGACAATGGAGCTATTAAATTATGGACACTTGATGGTAAGGAAGTCCCTGACACAATAAACGGGTCAAAACTGAAGCCATATCACGAACGACGACAACACAACGACCCATGGGCGGACCCAACCAGCTAGTTATTAAAAAACAAAAAAAACAAAAACGTACGGTACCGTACGGACGACAACTTAAAAGATGGAAGGCACTGCACGACAAAGGCCGTACGGGCCCACAAGACCAAACACTCGGTTATAAACAAAGACACTCGGTTATAAACGAAGACACTCGACTATCAAACGAAGACACCTGGCTATCAAACGAAGACACTCGGTTTATAAACGAAGACACAAACGGGTCATGAAGGAAGACACCGTACGGCCGTACGACAAAGAGATGGAAAAAGCCAGTCCCGTACGACAGTAAAGCAACGCAACAACCGCCATTGTGTGGCAAATATTGGGGGCCCGTATGGCAAAGGCAGCAACACAGACCAAGTTCAAGCAGCAGACGAAGACCAACCGCCCGAAGACTGGAAAGGAGAAGGCCGTACGGATTCAAACACAATTCTATTGAGACAACCGTACGATTACAAACACAAAGGAAAACATAAACCGAGTTGTGGCTATCAGCCGTATGGCCAGCCTATGCACTGTGAGTCCAAATGAAGTAAGCACGGCTGGATCATACAGCCGTACGGACGACACCAAGTAATTTGATTTAATGTATGCCATACTGTGCACAACACTTTCAAAAGCCTAAGGAGTACCAACATAGTGTGGGCCGTACAACTGTACGGACAAGGGAAAAAGGGAGCAAACAATAACTAAAGAGAAGGGTTATTTTTTTCGAATAAACGTACTGAATTCATTGCGAGAAGTAAGCACGGTACCGTACGTTGCATGACAGTTAGGGGTTCCTTAGTTATTTATCGAGTATAAGGACAACAAGGTAACAGTTATGGACTCCGCAGGGAAAAGAACCTGGAGGAAGAGGTTAGAAGCAGAGGCAGGTATCAACCAAACCATGGATAAAAATGTGCATACACCCTTCTGGCGTGAGGGTTGTAGGCACAAACACAACAAAGAAGTTGAAAGTTCAAAGGCCATCCATGGCGGCTGGGGGATCTCAGAGAGATGCAGTCACAGCTCAAACGATTGCTTTTGAGGGTTTGAATGGCCTTGATTGCCGACGCTGGTGGACGGAGAGTACAGACACTCCAAATAATCAGTTGGTCAGAGAGAACCTCGCAAGGGCACAGGTACATTGGGTAATCCAAATGCCTATCTTCTGCATCAAAGACTTCGAAGGCCCGTTGCGGGCAATGATAGTCTTTTGATCGTTTTTCTAAGCAGAGTACCCTTTCCTACCTTAACCATGTGGTGACCGTTTCATTCATGGCAGCAGAGTTTCGGAGGGTCTTTGGGCTACCAACCAAAGGGGTTAGGGTAGACCTGAAGCCACAAAAAATGGCTGTAGAAAATAAGGATTTTGATATAAGGCTTGTTTGCCGCGATGATCTGACACCAGCAGAAAGGGACTCCCTTCGGAAGTCTTCCCACCACCGCGGAATCAAGAAGACCTTCATCAGGGAAGGTCACTGGAGGTGTCTGATGGATGTAATGAAGAGTCGTCTCACGGGCTCCTGCCGAGCTTCGGACATATCATTTCAGCAGGTCACCATCATGAACAGCTTACTTGGAGGCCGCATGTACGATTGGGGCACTGTACTGGCTGAGAGGATGTATGCCTTCATGACACTCCAGCACAGGACGTTTTACATGCCACACTATGCTATTGGGCTCTTGCTCGATGCAGTAGAGCGACAGATTCCGGCCGATGTTCTTGCATAGGAAGTGAAGGTGGGGCCCTTGGAACCCGGAGAGCCCCCCATCATGAAATGGCGACACTTAGACACACCTGGTGGTCGTAAGATAATGGTAGGTTCTAAAAGAGCCAGGCAGGAAGTGGATGCTAGTGGAATACATGGGGACACCGATAGCGGTAGGGAGGAGAGTTCTAAGGACAGCGCTTCGGAGGGGGAGGATGATGAGGAGGTGGAGGTCATCTCAGCCACCCCACTACTGTTTCCTTGACCCGTACCCGTACTTTTTGGAGTCCAGTTTGCCTCGGGCACGACCACTACAGCCTCTACAGCTATACCTGCGTTTGGACAGGGTCGGGTTCCCATTCAGATGACCCCACCAGTGGTTACTGCGGCCGAAGTTTCTATTGCTGCACCTCCTCCAGAGACAGACATTGGCTAGTGGGAGCGTTTCGCCCATCCTTATTCAGGATACTGCCTTAGTGGGCGAAGGCGCAGTAGTGGAGGTCAGGGAGGTGGAGAGACCTAGTGAGCAAAGTATAGCTAAGTCAGCACAGGTGCGGTTGGACGTGGTTGGGACGGAGGCAGTTGTTACTTTCGATGCCTCCCTCCTGGTGGACTCAGGAGGTGGGAGTAGTGGGGGTAAGGTCATGCACACATAGGCATCTTCGAGTACGATGGGTCGTGCTAGTACTTACCTCGCAAGAGTGGCTAGATAGAAAGATGACAAGTTTGGTGAGGAGAGGAATCCCATTGACATATGAAAAGATGAAGGAAGTAGAGGAAGTTGAAGAAGAATCATCCGAGCAACCTCAAGCATCAAGTGAAAGGCAACAAGGTAAAGTCAATGAGAAGAGGAAGAATATTGGGAAAACTCCACCAAATAAAAACTCAAAGGGTAAGAGGATAAGGATTAAGGAGCCATAAGCCAAGTAGCAAAACAAAAATGCTCCTCCATCCAAAGAAAGTGCCACTTCAAAGCAAGGAAAGACTATTCCATCCAATGGCAAAGAAGTGAATCAAGACTCCACCTCCGAATCAGAGAATAGTGGTAGCCAAAGCTCTTCAGGATACTCTCCTTTAAGTTCAATTGGGATAGCAGGAAACCTTCCTGAAGAAATGATAGATATCGAAGATTCTCCCGAAGATGGTGAGGCCCCACCTCCAAATGAAGGCCCAAGTGAAGATGTAGCCATCATACTAGTTGAAGATCAAAACAAAGGAGAGCCTAACATTGGATTGGGAGAGTGCACAACACCTGCGTGGTTGAGAGAAATATTGCATGCGAAGGAGTGTAATGCCCCGCCAGGGAACCCAAGAGGAAACACTATTCTAACCCAAAATAGGTGCAATAATTTTTTTAATACTAATGCAGATTGCTCTAAACACATTTGCTTTATTATCTGAACATTAACTATCTTAATTGTCTACAGAGTACACAAGTTGAAAGTGGAAGTAGCAAGGTATTAACACTTTTCCAAATTTACACTTCATGAATGCAACAACAATTTTTTCTTAACTTAAGTCCTCTCAGGATTCCCTAATGTTGCTACTAGAAGCAATGTAATTAAAGCATAACTAACCATTCATTATTCATCAATAAAATGCAACATAAGAAAAATACAACACATTATCCATTAGGTTTGTTTTACAGTTCCAACACAAATGTTCCTATATTCTTCCTTTCCTCAACGTCTATAACATAGCATCATTTAACTACCACTTCAACTATCACAACCATGATCATTTTCTTTTTTTACCAATAACATAAATCAAATGGACATAAACTTTATTCCCTTACTAAGAGAACATTCAAAAGAAACCTTTCACATCATTTGCTTATACCTAGTAAACCATAAGAGATCAAGTCAATTTAACAATATAATCAATTCTAACCTAACCACCTTCAAACCACATAATTATCTATCTCACTATTTACGTAAATCAAATTTACATTAAGTTACATACTTACTAGTATTGCACTATCAACTCCCTTAAAGCATATTCTTGAACATATTATAAATCTATTCTAGCAAATGTACATTTATATTCATAAACACAAATGCAAACTATTTTCAATTAACATCTCATGCAACAATAATTCATCATTCCATAATTCACGTATTTACCAATCAACTAATGATGTCATTAGTTCACTGCCACTAGAACATGAATTACATATGAAGAGATACATCCTTAAACTTAGGTTCCTTACTTTGAAATCATTACATAAAACCATCTCCATAATATTTATCTACTAATTGAGTTAATGAGACTAACCATTCTCCTAGGTAGCTACTATATGAACAACCCTTAAGAAATAGTTACACTTCCATCATAAGATAGTTAACTCTTAACCAATTCTTTCATTTCCTAATCATTCAATATGAACATTTAAATATTATTATGCATCCATTGTTTATCTACTCTCACACCATTGAACATAATTACCAATGCACATTACAAGATTTTTATTCACAACATAATGCATTTCCCTTTTCTTTCACCTAGAACTAACCATTACATTGTTCCCAAAATGATTACATAAATAAGTTCATAATTACAACAACCTCCATCTAGGAACATACAATTACATCAATAAATATGCATGAGTACAATACGCTATTAAGATAAGTACAAGATGGAGTCTCTAATGCAACCATCTAAAAGGTACAAGTGCAAGATCCATCCACGTAACATGCACTGAACCTTGATTAGAAAAATATTAACCACCTTACCACGTGGAATCCGTAGGTCAACTCCCATGAGCTAGGAGATAGACACCAACACCCACACAAGCATAAACAACCAAGGACAAATAACAAGGTGCTAACCAATTCCCAACAAGACTTGAAATAATAGGTAAACATCAAGCATTCAGGACTACCAGAGGCAATCACAAAACCAAATGAGATAATAACTCTAGGTTGCAAGTAGGGTGAGTGTCATTTCATAGCCCTCACCCCTTGGGTTCCCCGGCGGGGCGTTACAAGGAGATTGTTGAACAAGGACCAATTGAAAATATTGAAGACATTGTGCAAAATCTCGAGAAAGAGAAAGAAAGTCAGCCTGCAGAAAGGTTAGCCAAAATCATTAGAGATGATTTAGGGATTCGCAAAGTCCAAATTGCCATTCCAAAGGTAGATAAGGGACAACATCCTTCCTCAAGACGATGAGATCATTGAACATGACTGTGCTTCTACTACAGAGAAGCAAGAATTTAAAGATGCCCATGATGCCATTCAAGTCTTATAGGATAGAGTGAACAAGGAAGTTGGGAAGAAAAAGAAGTACAAGGAGGAAAGTCAAAGATATAGGGAATACTTAAGCATATCTTCAATCCTATCCAGTAGAGAGATCACACACTTGCACCACCTCTCACCCTTGAGAGGGAATCAATAGATAACATGGAGAATTTGAAGATGTCATTCCAGGAGTCACAGGCTTTGTTGGAAGAAGTTGGACAAGAGGAAATTGCCTTCCTTTCAGGATTCTTGAAACAATATCATACACTTACATCACTTAGAGCAAGATTTCAAACCTTGGATGCACTTTGGGGAGAATTCCAACCTATCAGAGAGAAAATTGTTGGCATTGATGGCAAAAACTCTATATGAACTCAAAACTTCTGCCATGCATAACTCTGGAAGTATTGACCTGCACTGTACCCATACATACATACATACTTCGACTCATTCAACTCATACTCCCCCTTACACTTCATACTCTCACTTGCTCTATCCCATACACATCTATCTCCCCCTTTTTGTCAAAAATGACAAAGGATCACAAGTACATACCAGAATTACATTCTGTCAAAGACATCCTTGAAGAGTGTCTTTGCTAACTCCAGTGACTTCTCCCATGACTCTGGTAAGCGTTCCATAGATAGAATCTGTCCATGTATTACCGATGCTGACCCTTCCATATCATTCAAAGTACTCACCTTTGGTAGACTTAGTATGGTTTCTGCATCACTCACATTCTGTTGCATAAGATCTATGGTGGGAGCTAAGTAGGTCTAGAACTCCATAAGTGTTATAATTCTGTTATCTTGCTCTGCTTGCAACTGCTTCATGTTGTATGAAATCATTTTGACCTTAGCACTGTATGCTGAAGCTGAACTAGTTAGGGGATCAAACTTTTCAACCAAAGCATTAAGCTCCTGTTGAGATTCCTCTCTCTTCTCCAGATCTTTTGTAAAAGATGTAAACTTGGACACTTTTACAAGTAACTGTCCTACCTCCTATAGGATTTCCTTTACTTTGTTCACTAGAACTACAAGTGACTCTTTTTCTACTTATATAATCTCTTTTAACTTGTCAGTTCGTTGCTTCTCATACTCTTTCATTGCCAACTTCATTGGTGCATTCTCCAAGTTAGGTACTTGATTAGAAACTGCTTTGACCAAAATACCCAGCTGATCAATAGGTTTATCTTGTTTATCATAGTGCACATCACGTACTAGATTACTAATTATATTTCTCGCTCCTTTTAGTACACTGACCTTCTTCTTTCCCTTTAATCTGTCTCTTTCTGCTTTTTCTTTAAGCTTCTCAGACATCTTCATCAGCTCCTTAGGACTCATTTTAGTAATGTCAATAGTGTTGATATTGTGGCGACTGATCATGTAGTGGGTGTTGATACTATGGCCCTACTCATCTAGTTGCCACGAGGGAAATTTTTTTTTGCTTTTTCGGGAAAAAGAAGACCGACATTGTAAAACCCTAAAATGGTTGATTTTAGAGGTTGCCCTAAAACGCATGTTATAAGCGGCTGAGATGCATAATGCATTGTAATGTTGGTGTACTATTTTGCTGGATAATAAGAAAGGTTGGACGACTGTGTAGGTGGATGTAGCCCAGGTTTTGGGTGAACCACGTTAAATCTGTGTTATTTGTGTTCAGTTTTATTCTTCTTTTGTTTCTGCATGGTGCGCCTTTGGATGGTGGTATTCCAGATGAAGCATGGACTAGTAAAAAGGTAAATTATTCGTTTCTGAAAACTTTTGGTTGTGAAGCTTTTGTCCATGTTGATAAAGAAAATAGAACTAAGCTTGATGCTAAATCTCAAAAATGTACCTTTATTGGATATGGAGTAGATGACTATGGTTATCGGTTATGGGATTTTGAAAATCTTAAAATAATTAGAAGTAGAGATGTTATATTCAATGAGAAGGTCATGTATAAAGAATAGTTGAAGGAAAAGAAGCATGAACAGGTCAAACAAGATTATGTGGTGTTGGATGAGACTCTTGAAAATGAAATGCCACTGGTACCTGATGCGCAGCAACAACAGGTCCAACAAACTCCTGTAAGTGTTAGACATTCTACAAGGTCAAGTAGACCTCCTGAGAGGTTTTCTCCTTCTTTGTATTCTATTTTATTGACTGATTCCGGTGAACCAGAAGAATATGAAGAAGCAATGCAGGTGGATGCCAAACAACAGTGGAAGCTGGGCATGAAAGAGGAGATGGACTCCTTGTTGAAAAATAAGACTTGGGACTTAGTCCCTTTACCTGAAG
>MU224565.1:357158-388004 GCA_018584345.1 Thuja plicata | reverse complement strand
TATTTTTATTGGTGAAGTTGCAGTTGTGTTATTTTTCGATATTCAGTTGTAAATTTATTTTCAGCAGTTAAATAATCTTTATGAGATAGGAGATTAATAATCAGTGACTGCAATAGGAATTTTCACACTTAGTACATTCACCATAAGAGGGAGACTGATAAAAAAGAAATCAGAACTCCAGATTCTTTAATACAATTTTTCATTTATCCTCTTTCTTTTGTTTGTTCATTTAGATGATCAATAAAAAAACGTGGTCTCAAATATTAATCAATAAGAACACTCACATAATCCAATTTAGAAACATTCAGATTATGCACTCATTAAAATTATCTCAAAATGATATAAATTAAGAAATAGGATAAAATACAACAGATTATGCAGTGACAGTAACTTTGTATGAATCTTTAATGACTCTTTGTTCATTTGAAAAAAATAATCCTAGAAACTAATCCAAAAGTACTAGAACTATATTATAGTCATTAAAGTGAGCTCAAAATAAATAGTTGATTAACTTACTTCATAGGATTTTGAGGGTGATGATTGCCAATACGTCGTGTAATGCCTTCATCAGTGGTAATGAGTGCCATATTGATGGGAGCTGTTTGAGCAACTCTAATAGAGTGCACAGGGATTTTGGTGTTAAGGTATGGTGTATTGAAAGGCTTGTGATGAAAAAGAGGCTTCTGATGATGAATGAGTGGCTTCTGTAATTTTCAGGGTCCAACCAAAGAGGAAGCCAATGGTGTTATGCAACCCAAAGACATTTTTGCTCTTATTCTTTCCTTCCCTTCTCTTCTCTTCCTTAATCTTATTTTGTGCTCTTTTACTCTCAGCTTTGTGCTCCTCTCCAATTTATAGAAATCCTATGCAACATGGAGCTACCAAAACTAGCGGCCTATCGAACAAACATTTTTTCCACAGTACTAATGGGGCCATACCTAATTCAATGCATTATCACCTTGGTTAGGTAAATCCATTGCAACATCTTTTGAATCAGAGAGATAAAAACGTGGTAAAATGCGTTATGTGAACAAACAAAATTTTTTACCGCCCATAAACGCCAAGTTTCGAGCATATTGTTGTAATCCACACAACAATATGGAGATTGCTGCCCGTTTCTAACCATTTAGGGTCAAATTTTAGCTTTCATCATTAAATTAAATGTGGTTAAGAATAACCAATATATGGTGGGTGTTTAGTAATTATAATTGGGACCCTTAGTCAATAGCAGTAGTTGGATGCTAGTGCCTAGACACTAGTGCAAGGTGTTTTGGATGCTAGTGGATACTATTCATGCTGATGTTCTACTGTCAAAGCTAATTGATACTTCAACACCTAGGTTTGGAACCTAAGAAGAGTCAACACTAAAAATTCATAGTCAACTAAGAGCACTGGTAATCCAAAGAAAGATTGGGAAATAAGTTGACAATATAGCCAAAATGAGTGGCATAACACCTGAAATGATGATAAAACTTAGAAAGAAAATGGAGAGTAAGGAAGTAGGCACATCTACTGCAGAAGTCAAGGATACTGAAGTTGAGGTTGAAGAGATAACACTCCAGAGAGTCACTATGTGTTCAGTACTAAAACAAACTACATCTACTTTTACCACTCCTATTAAGACTAAGCTAAAAAAGGAGACACCCGAGACTATTCAGAAAACTTACAGAAGAAAGAAAGCAATGACACCAGGCTATAAAGAGTCAAAGAGTAAGAAAGGAGGTAAGGAAAAGGTTGAAGAAGAAAAAATTGAAACTGAGGCTGAGAAGGATAAAAAGGAATTGAAAGCTAGTGAGAAGAAGTCTACTATAGTAGGAAAGCCTATTGAGGGAACTGATAAAATTGACAATATTGTTATTCTTGACAACATTGTTAAAGACATTAAGGAATATGAAATAATGACAGAAGTGTGGACTCACTTTGATAAATTTGACAGTGAAGAGAAAAGAAAAATAGAAGATGCATTTGTAGAAAGTCTACATACTTTTTGCAAAGCACCAAGTGAACTATACAAGGTTGTGCCTAAGGATCTGTATAAGGCAATTGACAAAAGATGGAGAGAAGCTTTGAAGACTGACAGAGTAATGATGGAACAAGAACTTGCACTGTTACAACCTAAATTGTCTACTGGAAAGATAGAGTTGAGGATTGAACCAATGAGAGAAGAATCTAAGACAAAGAAAAGAGTTACAAGAATTCTGATTGGAGAAACACAATCGGTAATAGATGAGATAGTGGATTTATTGACAAAGTTTATAAATTCTGAGACTGCTGCCAAAGGCAAATCGGTTGAAGAGGAAAGAAAAGAACAAGAGATATCAAATGAAGAGATTAATGATGTCATAGATAATTTTATCTCTGATATCCTAGAGCAGAAACAAAACATTGATACTCAAACTGATGTTGAAGAACCGAAAGTGCAGATTGCCGAGGAAGAAACATAACAAAAGGATGAAGGACATAAGGATGATAAGGATATATTTTCATTAAAGAAAACTAAATCTAACGAGTGAAGGTAGCATAGTGAAGAAGACCAAACCAAAGAATTCAACAAGTTCTGAGGAAGAAGATGAAGATGAAGAAATGAAAACAACTATTGACATTACTTAGCTGAGCCCTAAAGAGCTATTGAAAATGTCTGATAAAATCAAGGAGAAAGAAGAAAGGGACAAATTGAAGGGAAAGAAAAAGAAGATCAGAATACTAAAATGATCCAGAAACATCATTAGGAATCTATTACCTAATGTGGGATATGAGAAACAAGATAATCTAATTGATCAAATGGGTATATTGGTTACTGGTTGTTTCTGATCAAGTACCTAACTTGGAGAATGCACCTATGGAGTTGGCAATGAAATAATATGAGAAGAAACAGACTGACAAGTTGAAAGAGATCATATCAGTAGAAAAAGAGTCACTTGCAATTCTAGTGAATAAAGTAAAGGAAATCCTACAGGAAATAGGACAAATACTTGCAAAGATTTTGAATTTTACATATTTCAAAAAAGCCCTGGAGAAAAAGAGAGATGATGCTCAACATGAGCTTGATGCTTTGGTTACAAAGTTTGATCCCCTAACTAGTCCAGTTTCAGCATATAGTGGTAAGGTGAAAATGATTTCATACAAAATGAAGCAGTTGGAACTAGAGAAAGATACAATAATAATATCATTAATGGAGTTACAGACCTACCTAGCTCCCACCATAGATCTTATGTAATAGAATGTAAGTGATGCAAAAACAATAATAAGTCTACAAGAGGTGATTACTTTGAATGATATGGAAGGGTTGGCATCGGTTATCCATGGACAAAGTCTATCTATGGAGCACTTACAAGAGTCATGGGAAAGTCCTTGGAGTCAGCAAAGACACTCTTCAAGGATGTCTTTGACATAATGTAATTCTGGTAAGTACTTGTCATCCTTTGTCATTGTTGACAAAAAGGGGGAGATAAATGTGTATGGGAACTAGAGATAGATGTGATGCATGCATAATGTAAGGGGGGTATGATTTGAATGAGTAATATGTATGTATGTAATATTTTTTAGAGCTATGCATGACAACATTTTGAGAATTTTGAGATGATTATCAGAAGTTTTTGCCATCAATTCCAAAGGGGAAGATTGTTGAAATTATGATAGTTTTGGAGGAGATATGCAGAGCGGTCATGAGTAGATTCATAATTGGTTTTCCTTGATGGAAATGTATTCAGTGATCATGATTACAGTGATCGGTAAAGGGAAGATCAATTATGTATGTTGACTGGTGTTCCGAAAGAATAGTATTAGACACAAATTATGGTAGCGGTCGAGTTGAAGAAAGATTCAGATGTTGCGATAATAAATATAGTATGTATATGGTATGTGAAATCCATAATTCCAACCACAATAGTTTATCTCAAGTTTTAAATTAATTATGTTTTGAATGAGAAGATAGTTTACCTATTTGATCACTGATCACAGTTTCATATTAATTTGATTAAGGTGGTGGATATGAGGCCAACATATTAATTTAAATATTGATAATACATTTGAGGATGACATATTGAATTTTTTTGATGCTGATTTTGAGGAGGTTGGCTAATCTTTTGAGCGGATTGTGGTGGAAAGTTCTAGGTCTTGTGTGACCTAATGAAAGTCTATATATGGAGCACTAAATCATTTGATTTAGGGTTGCGATTGTATTTTTAGATTGGGCGATCATGAATTGAAGGAGAAGATATACGTATAGCATCAGGTAGGAAAGGAGCATAAATTATGATAGGAAATGAGTCCCATTCTATAGATCAATATATCTTGTTGCTCCCTAACAATTGTAGCAGGTTAAATCCCTCAACAAGGTGAACTTTAACAAACTCTTATTTTTACATCCTTTAACAGGGCAGCTTCTAATTTATTGAGCTTTGAAATACTCTAACAAGGTATATCATAACTGATCTTATTGTAATCCAAACAGTTTACTAATCACTCGTAACATGATGAACCCTCAGAAAGGGTATTTGTAGCTCCTAACAAGGAAAACTCATTTACTACAGTATTGAGCTTGTGGGTGTCATCCCCATCATGGTTTTTAGCCTCTTACAAGGTTTTCCATGATAAAATATTTTTTTATGTTTGTTGAGGTTGTGGATGCTTGATATTGTTTACTGTTTTTTGTTTACTTCAGTTATATGCTTTGTGGTTTGGAAGTTAATAGTGCAGATATTCATATCGGTGGTTGAATTTTTTCATTACATGTTTGTACTAAGTCACCCCCTCTCAATCATAAGATTTCCAACACCTTCACATTCTCCAATATTCCCTTCATAATCCCCAAAATGGGCACATTCTTCAAAGTTTCCCTTTGGAATGTGAGACAAGAAATATCTTTATGGAAAATCTACTCCAACCCCCAATGTCCTCTCATCCTCTCCCATTGTGACACTTGTCACAATGATATGCATTTGAGAAAGAAAAATCCATATGCTCTCTCTTGGATGCATCATGACCCTTCCTCACCATTCAACCTCAACCGTCCATTTGCCCTTCCTCAAGCCTATAAATTGACCCCTCATTTCCTTCACAAATCATCCACCTTTTATGCATTGTTATTATGCCTCTTTGAGTCCAAATCCATTACAATCATACCCTAATAATGCCAAATCGATCCCAAGCTTGAAGCTTGAGAACATCATTGAAGGACACATCAAAATCATTAGAAAAATCTACACATCAAGGAGGATTTTGGGTTCTACTTCTAATTTTTGCATTCCCCTTTTTTTTATCTCTTCTTTTTCTTATCTCATATGTTGTTAGTTTGAATGTTTATTTTGACTATTTTCATTCTATTTGACTCTCCCTATTTCTTGCATATAGTATGTACTTGGGATGAATATTTGTGTTGTTGGAGGGGGTTGGTGGGTGCTTGAATGCATACACATTCTTGATTATCCCTTTCTAATGTCTTGGCCTGGTGATATTGGTTGAAAATGATCTCGACGGGGCTTTAAACCTTTTGCAAAACAAGTAAGTATTTTTTAAAAATGCATACCTATTCTGGTGGGTACCCATTTTTTAAAATACTTACCCTTTTTTAAAAAAATGTATCTAGCACCCGAACCTAAATAGGTATGTTTTTTTTTCAAAATGGGTACCCATTTTTAGTGAAATCCCAAAGGTTAGGAAAAATTCATCAAATAGTGACCCAACTTCTGGCACGTACCGACAACTGGATGGTTTTCAGTCATTAGAAGAATCAAATATAGTGTACAGACTCAAGAATGAAATTTATGGAACTAAGAAAGCTTCTAGATCTTAGAATGTAAGGTTAGACAAGTGTTTATTATAGTAGAACTTCAAAAAAGGTACCCCTCAACACCACTCTTTATTTTCAATTGCTTGTTTGAATTTAGTTAGTCTAATTTTGTTAAGTTTGACCCTGACATCGTGAAACTTTGTATATCCAAATGAATTCATACATTTGATATCACTATTCTCTTTATCATCATTTATAATGTGTAAGAGTACTTTTTATCAAATGCAATGTCAAATCTGGAGAGGAAATCTATATATGAAAGAAATGAAAATGGCTTAAAAAATTAGTAAGATATGGTGGAAATGATAAGAGGAAGTTTCTTGAAGCTATGACAACATGGAAATAGTTGCAAAATGATCTCTTGATGATTTTATCATTTGGCATCATAAGGAAAAGATAACTCGTCGTCCATGTGGAGGATACAATGATGGTATTTTTTTCATCACCTACCATGTGAATTAGAACACGAATAACATAACAATTAGAATGGATGGAAAAATAAATAAGGGGTTGTGTGAAAGAAATGGGAAGAATGAAGTAAATTGAATAAAATAATTAAAATAAAAGACAAAGGGATGGCTAGAAAAAAGTGATTTGATGCAAAGAATCACTTAGACAAGAGAAAAGACCAAAAGTTGTGTGGAAGAATATAAAATTTCAATGTTATTCGAGTGGTGTAGTTAGAAGAAACCATTGAGTGTGGAAGAATAAAATAGTTCAATGGTATTTGAGAGTTGTGGTTAGAATAAACTAATGTGTATGGTAGAATACAACCGTTTAATCTCAATTGAGCGGTGTAGTTAGAAGAAACAATGTGTGTGGAAGAATACAATAGTTCAATATCATTGGAATGTTATATATTTAGAAGAAACTAAAGAGTGTGGAATAATACAATAGTTCAATGTCATTTGAGTTTTGTAGTTAGAAGAAACCAATGAGCGTGGAAGAAAACAACAGTTCAATGCTATTTGAGTGTTGTAGTTAGAAGAAACCAATGAGTGTAGAAGAATACAACAGCTCAATTCCATTTGAGTGTTGTGGTTAGAAGAGACCCAATGAGTGTAAAAAAATAAAACAGTTCAATGTCATTTGAGTGGTGTAGTTAGAAGAAACCAATTAGTGTGGAAGAATACAATAGTTCAATGCTATTTGAGTGTTGTAGTTAGAATAAATCAATGAGGGTGAAAGAAAATAAGAGTTAGATACCATTTGAGTATACCAGTTGGAAGAAACCAATGAGCGTGGAAGAATACAACACTTCAATGTCGTTTGGGTGTTGTAGTCAAAAGAAACCAATGAGTTTGATCCAAGGATTAGAGGAATTACTCAGTTAATATCAATTGAGCCTGAGTAATCTAAATTTTTTATTGGTTTTACCTCATTAAAATTAAAAGGATTCAATTTTGAAGAATTAATAAATTTGTTTTGGAATATAGTTAATTTTGTTGAGGCTTTATTTGTGTTTCAAGCTACCAAATTCTCATCACTTGATAAGCTACCAAATTCTCATCATTTGATAAGCCTCTGAGAATCTTGATTTGTACCGCCGCATTATGGTAGACTAATAATATTTTAATATAGCTCTTCTTATATCAATTTTGTTCCATGTTAATTCATGATGATATTAATATTTAAATTTTTATCTTAATAGAATACAATGTAGAACATGTTAGAGTAATCTTTAGTTGCTTATTGATTAAATCATGTTGATTTAATTAATTAAGTTATTACTCTTTAGTGCTTAAGTTTCACTTAGGCAACACTTTATAATTCTTTAGGGTTTCCTTTAGGGTTTCGTGATTCCTTTTATAAGGATTCACTTCTTTTCTTTTCATTACCGAGATTGTATTGTAATTCATTATTTGTTGAATATAGAAGCTTTTTCTGTCAACATGGATTTCCAGTCTCTGGCCTTTTGGCCACCTTACTTTCTCTTCCTTCTTCTGTCTTTGCTTCTCTGTGACAGTCTTGCATGCAGGTGTTCTTGGGAAGATTTGATGCTTATCAAATCTAACATGGTATCAGAGCTCTCCTGCTGCTCGCTGTTCTTATTTTTGTTGAAGCAATCGAGGGTTTGAAGATCGCCAGTCTTTTTTTGGCTCTTTTTATTAGTTCTGGGGGGTCTCTATTTTTTAAGGTATTTTGGACCAAAAATGACCTCACGGTTGAGTCCGGAAGGCCCAAAAACCCCAGGATTGATATAAAATTTGTTCGATTTGGACACCGGAGCATCAGACAAATTTTTTTGGCCTCCCAGGGCCATACGGGCACGGTTTTCGAGGAAAAAAATTAAAAAAAAACATATTTTAATGTTTTTTTGGCGTTTTAAAATGCGTAGTGCAAAATTTTGGGTGCGCAGCCCCCGCGTCGCCCGCGCGTCGCCCGGAGCCACCGGTCTGCCCCTCCCAGGCCTCGCCGCCTCCGGCCCCTCCGGCCCCGCCGCCGCCCTGCTGTCTCTTCCCCGCCGCTCCACCTCAGCGGCGCCCCCACCACCCGGTCTGCCGCCCTCTGCGGCCCCCGCTTCGCTGTCCTCAGCTGTGATGCCGCGGCCTCGCCGCTCAGCGGCCTCGCCGCTCCGTCGGCGCTCACCGCTCCTCCGGTGGCGCGACATTTTTTTAAAACCCGCGGGCTTAAGCAACTAGCCGCTGGTCATATGGCGGTCCAGGGGCTGCGGCCCAGCCCCCGACGCGTGCCATGTGCCCAGGGGCCCACTTTTTTTAGCCCCAGGGGCTTATTTCTAGCTTTCTGGAGCAATTTTGACCCCTTCTCGCTGTTTTTGCTCTATCTTGAGCATACGGGGGTCTTTTTCTGACTTCCATATACCGTCGGAAAGCTCTTTCTGAGAAATTTCTGATGATGGAGGTTAGGGTTTTGGGTTCTACCATTTCAATAGTGTTTTTTACTGTTGAAGTCTGATGTCTGTTCTTGCCTTCCGGGAGTCATATCTGGCTCATCCAGACTCTGTTTTTGGCAAATGAGATATCGTCAGAAAGCTGGTTCAGTGCACTATTCAGTTGTAGGGTTATTTTTTCTAGATTCTACTCCAGGTTTTCTCTCCTCTGAGTTTGGCAGTTTATGCCCTCTGGTGGATTGCTTGGTTCTACAGGTGCTGGGATCTCTTCTTCTGATTTCATAGCTCACTCTTCTTTCTGACTTCTAAGCTTGTATGCTCTTCTTTTGTATTTTTGTTCTGTAAATGCACTGAGATAAAGTGCCTACTTCTGCATTTCTGGGATCTTGTACACCTTGTTCGGTTTTTTTACTCGCACTCTGTTATAAAGTGCCATGGGGGGTTATGATGCTTATGCCACTTTAGGCGCATCCACCTTTGTCAAGTGAGCATACCTTCCATGAAATTAGCCCATGTTGTGTGTCGATGACACCGCCCTTTATCCTGTGTGTGTACTTCTGTTGCACTATTGGTGTTCCTGGTTCTTCTTTTGCAGATGTTTCTGGCATTGCATTTCAGTGTTCCTGTCACCTCTCCCAGTTCCGCATTATGGGGGGGTTCACCTATTGGTTCTATTGCTTCCTGGTTTGATTGATCAGCTCTTCAGACATTGTCTTCTCTACGTGGTCATGCACTTCAGTGGGGGTTCCAGCAGTCTCTTCTGACAGAGTTTTCAGCTTCATGCTTCAGAGTTGCTTCTTGCTCATTCTTGTTCCTCTCTCTGGGACATCTTTTCCCTTTTTTTTTTGGGTACCTGATCAGGCCTAGTTGCCGGGACCCGTCTTTCCTGCTTTCTGCAGTAGTTTTTAGCTGTTTTGCTTCTCCCTAAGTTACACTTAAGGGGGGGTGTTAGAGTAATCTTTAGTTGCTTATTGATTAAATCATGTTGATTTAATTAATTAAGTTATTACTCTTTAGTGCTTAAGTTTCACTTAGGCAGCGCTTTATAATTCTTTAGGGTTTCATGATTCCTTTTATAAGGATTCGCTTCTTTTCTTTTCATTACCGAGATTGTATTGTAATTCATTATTTGTTGAATATAGAAGCTTTTTCTGTCAACATGGATTTCCAGTCTCTGGCCTTTTGGCCGCCTTAGTTTCTCTTCCTTCTTCCGTCTTTGCTTCTCTGTGACAGTCTTGCATGCAGGTGTTCTTGGGAAGATTTGATGCTTATCAAATCTAACAGAACATAATATAGGGCATGTTAATTATATATATTATTTGAGTTGAATAGAAGATATATATAGGATTCATATATAAAAGTAATATTTAATAATGCATAGGTAATATTTTCAAAATCCTATCTATTCTTTAAGGAGACATGATAGTGATATTGATTTATTAAGTGATGCCATAGTTTAAATTTTTTTTTTGTCTTTTGATACTATAAAATTGAAGACGAATAATGTGTAGACAAATTCTTCCAATTTAATAACTAGAAAAAATTAAATAAAAAGTAAATTGTAGTCTAAAAGTTGATTGAGGGTAAATATGTAGGGAAAAAAAGGAAAGGAGGGAGATTGATATTGGTAATAAATTCACTTTTATAATTTTTCATCTTGAACATTAATCCAAAATTTCTTTATGGAAAATTTTGAGGAGGTTAAAGTTCTTCCTTTAGCACAAATGTTAGGAAATGGATAGGGTCTTCTCTATTCTCATCAATCCTTCAAATATGAAGCCTATTGAAAGGAAACCATAATTAAAAAACATTTGTAATTAAAGGGTTTAAAAAATCTTTAAACTTAGTTGACAATAGAGACTCTCCTTTCACAAAAGGGAAGGAGGGTGATTTTAGCTCACTCTTAACTCGTTTTCCTTACTCTTTAAGAAAAACTATTGTATTTTTAGACGGTGACTCTTGTTTATCTTATTTTATAATTAGTGCTTCTCTAGTTCGTAGTCTTGTATGACATTGATAACTTAGGTTTTCCCAACTTCTTCAAGTAAGGCTGTAGAAATTATTTTGAGGTTTCAACTACTTTTTTTTTTAAATAAAAAACTAATAGGGATAAGGATTGCAATTGATTCCTTACTTTATTTAGAAACAAAAAGAAATTATACATTAAAAAACATGAAATTAAATAACATAAGTAGTTATGAAATTATATGATATGAGTGAAACTTATGGAATGAAATTTTATTATAAGTTTAGGACAAGTGGTATTTGTTTGTAGTCCAAAAACATTAAAAAATATATATGAAAGGACATTTATGAAATTCACCAAAAGATTTTTTTTTAACCTTACGAGTTGATGTAAATTATAAGAAGATATGACAACTTTAATTCTATAAAATAACTATTCGTGATATATAATTTTTTTATTCAATTAGTTACATATAACTCAATATATATATTCTTGATGAAGGTAGGAGACTCCATTACATGATGAGTTGAATCTTGTAAATATATGACCCAATTCTAAAGTCACAATGGTACTGGTTCAATCATAATTTCGCTGATAAGATTCTTTGTCTCAATGTTAGAGACACTAAATCCATCTCTTTCTTTGTATAAGAGTTGAAGACCTTTTGATAAATTATATGCATTATCTTTGCTAACAAGTGGAACATTATCTGGTTTTAAATATTCCCGGTTTAATTCTTTAAGTCTTTCATCAATTAGAGAATTGAGATAGTTCAATGCATCTTCCTCATTGGATCCAGGATGGTCTTTCATGTAACATGTTATACATGATACTACTTCTCCACGAGCTGCCTCGGCCTTCAAAAACAACATTAATTTTTTGTAAGATGTCAAATATGACTACTTTAAATATATGTTAATTGATCATATACAAAGAAACACTAAGGCTATGAATGTTATACTTTCTAAATTTGTGGCATACCTTAAAAGTCCTTGTGTCACCTCTTAATCTTAGTGTCAAGCATAATAACTCATCAAACCTTGATGGATAGTCAATTTCTTTGAGAATGTCATCAGAAAGAGGCACATCTAATGATAACACAGGTTGCAAGGTCACAACACGAGACCCAGCACTCACTTTTCCATTCTCTAAATATTCCTCTAAAGATGGTATATAACCCATAGCAAGCCACTCTGCTTCTTTCATGTAAGCATCTATATAAACTTCCCACTACATTAAAAAAGAATCCAAATTAATACAAATTTTTCATATTAATAAAATTAACAGGAAGATCGAACAAAATAAACTCTCAAAATTTTAAATCAAATATACATATAAAATATTTAAAAGAAAACTCAAATTCCTTCATAATGTTGAGGAAAGATAATATATTATTTGACCATATTAAATACATGTAATATAATATCTAATTTATGGGGAAAACTAAAAAAGATGCATTAATTAAAATTTTAATGTTTATTCATGTTAGTATTGCAAGTAAAATCAAAATATTAAAGTTGTGATTCAAAAACCAAAAGCAAGATATTATATTCCTCCACCTTATGCACTAGGTCTTAGTAGTAGGACAAACAATAACCTTAAATTTACTTCCTTTTACGAAATAATAATATCCTATGTACACTTTTCCCAATTAAAGAGATGAATAGAAGATTTGATATATTTTAAGAAAAATAATAAAATTAATAATTTTATTTATGTACTGTACATTCATTTATATGTAGTTTTATGGCAATATTGATAATAAAATTTCAAAATTGTATCTAACAATTATTGACTAATCCTTTGAGACTACTTAACAAATATTAAATTTGATAGAGAAAAAAATATTATTTGTGCTCTTAGACTTTAGAATAAATGTTGTTTGAAATCTAAATTTAGCTCACTATATGTCTACTTTACCTAGGATTATAATTCATTTAAAAGTTAGCAATAATTATTTTAACCTCTTAAATTTTCAAATTGCCAAATATTAATCTACAAACACAGGTGGGACTTGCCCTAATTTTTAAAGTGTTTCAAAATGGATTAATTTTTCCTTTCTTTCTACTATATTTCATATTAGATTGTTCTATCTTAGATACAATCTCATGGCTTAGTTACATTATTAAAATTTGGAATTTCTTTTACTATTGTATTTTATTTTTGTTGCTTTTAATAGAAATGCTATAACTCTTTTTCATAATGAAGATTATGTATGTACCTATGCCTAGTTTAGATGTATAAATTGATAATTAATTTGACACGAAAATTATTATGTGCTTGCAGTACCTCAAACTAAGAACCACCTTAAGAGTTCTCTTTTTACTATCATTATTATTCTACTCAAAATATCATTTTATTATCTACCCACTAATGGAATCACCTATGTAGCTGAAGCCACTTCTTGATTCCTTCTTCTTAGTGAAGGAGCTATACTTATTCCTTATTGGGGAAAGTTTTTAGGTGAATGTACCTGGTGTTATCATGGTTTCTTTTGTACATATATTATCTATCTTGAGAGTTTTGATTCTAAAAAGAACATCAGAATGGATAGGAGGTCTATACTGCCCCTTTTAGTGAATTTACCCTTGGATAGGTTTTTAATAGGAAAATCAACAATCCCTCGTATCAGTGCATCATCCTATCTTAGTTGTAGAATGTGTGTTTTGTTTCTTATTTTGGTTGGGTTCCTTTAAGTTATATCTTTTAATTAGACATTTTAATAGTCATACATATCTATCTATCCCTTTTCATTCTTATATATTCTAATATATTAATAGATAAGAACAAAGAGTATCTTTGTTTAAAAAGATCTTATAACTACTACAAGGATATTTATAATGCTAATAATTTACAAACAGGATGGATTGTAACTACTACAAGGAGATATAAAAGTTAATAATTTATAAATAAAGTAAAAATTTGTGACATATTAATTTTTGGAGTTGGTTTGAGGTTGTGGGTGGACGACTCATGGTCTCGGGTTCGACTCTCGCTCAGAGACGGCAAATAGATCCTCTTAATTTAATATTATTTACATTATACTATTACTAACTTTATACAAATAAATAAACTCTAGATCAATATAGATTATCATTTTTTAATTAATAATTATTAAGCTCAAGAAAGGATAGTAAAACTATAATCTTTACATTAAAGGAGAAAAATAAAAAATTAATGGAATTGAAAAGAAAGTGATTTTATTTATAGTTTATTTTATAAGTTATTCATTTTTCAATTAAAAATCAAACATATGATTTATTTTACTTTTTCACAAGGGTTTATATTGATAAAGCAATAGTGGAATTAATATCTTAGTTAAGTAGTATTTATTCTATATATACACTCTGCATTATAGAACATCTATTATACTAATTAAAATAAATTGAGAGTTATAAATCCATACAGCTTTGCGTGCATAGTCAAGCGTATCTCTGCCTTGAGTTTTCTTGGCCTCTTCCGCCATGTCCCTTACAACTTCATCAAAAGCCTTGAATGCCACTTTCATAAATTCAGGAAGTCCTTCTGTGGCTGATAAATCCCACCTTATATAAAGAACAACATATTTTATTACTATATTTTCAATACACAAAATTTTTTTTTACTATACATTAATGTCAAGAGAAATGTGTTTGAGTGAATACATAAGAAAATGAAAAATTAAGCCCATTTATGTTTTCCCACCATTAAGCATAATAATAAATATACAACATTAATATTAATATCCATAGATGAATAACTAGCTTGTTTAAGTCCTTCCTTTGTACCACCATAATTGACCAATATAATGAACATAATAATACCTTTTAATGGCTTTTGTGAAGATTTTGAGCTCATCCAAAGTTCCGTATGTGTCATAAATATCATCCAAATATGTGACAAGTGCAGACATCTTTGCAAACCCAATTCTAAAAGCGGAATATTTTGGCTCAATACACCCTCCAGCTGCCCAAAGGTAATACTCCACATGGCGATGGCGAGCAAACTCTAGTTTAGCCAAACCAGATTCTATCCACCATCTAAAATGCACACACATTATTTAATAAACTTGATTTTCTAAATATTCAATTGTAAATTAGATTGTAGAAATCTTAAACTTCAAATAATAAAGAATATATTCCATAACCTGAATTTCTCACCTTGAGAGAATTTGAAGCTCTTTTTGTTGTATTGATTGAATCATACTAAAGTCCAACTTTGCCAACTCTAATATTTCTTCATAACAAGTACTACAATAATTCAAATGTTACAATGTGGAATTTTCTTTGAAATCATAAAAAAAATTTAGAAACATGTTAAAATTAAGATATTCACTTTTTCCTTTTATTAAAAATGATAGAATATTAAATGCTAAATTTTAAATGATCATATAAATTTTGAATGAAGAATAGATAAACATGATCCACGGTATGGTAATTACTTGTTGATAGCCTTGGAAGCCCATGAACTATCTTCTCCATATATGTCAATATATGTCCTTGCTTCCAATCGAGGCACATTGGTGTGCCAACCATATTCTAGATTGAATTCTATCTATTACATCACATAAATTAGAATTTCATTAGTGAAATGGATTCATAGAATTAGCATGAGAATTTATGAATAATTATACATACCTCTCTTGAAAGATTTAAATTTTTAATCTTTGGTAGAGCTTGTTTTAAATATGTAACAGAAAATGATTTTGCATCATCCATAGCTTTCTCCCCAGGAAATGCAATGAGTGAAGCACGAAATAAATTTAGAATACTTTGTATCTCTTCCTCATTTGACGAGTTACTCAAATGCAACAATTGTCCATCTTTAAATATAGATTGTTGCAACATGTCTGCATTCATATAAGTTAGAAGCATTTTGATATTTTGTAAATAAATGAAATAAAAATTTTAATAACAAGATTTACTACATTTAATAAAAATAAAACAAAATTTTAAAATTGATACTATAATTCCAAAGATAACCTATATTATTCAAATAAAAAAATATTATACCATAAATTTAAATATATTTTATTATTTGTAAGTAGAAGTGTATATATTAACTCTTACGAGTAAAATCTTGGTGCTATCAATCATTTTGATCTCTCACCATATAGAAATTATAAAAAAATTACTATGTTACCCCAAGTTTATGGGACGGACAGGAAAACATGGAATATGCATGCTTATATAAATTATAGAACACGATAGCTACCAAACTTCTATAGTCTAAATAAGGTTTAATGCTAATTCAATATTTTTACAAATTCTAAATAGGTTCTGAACTTAAATGAAAAAAAGTCTGATTCAATAACTGTAGACATCACCTGAAGATATGCCATATCTATGAAGGCGAAGAATTCGAAAACCCAAAACTGTGGTGTTTAGATCTGCACGAGCACTCTCTCTACCACATCCAATGCCTGAGTCGCTCCAATATCTGTTATTCAAACAATTCTTAGATATAAAAAGTGTACTAAAAACATAATTTTAATATAAATAATATTTTAAATTTTGATTCATTTAGATAATTCATCTCTTAGGTTATGACTAGTTTAGATAATTTAGCTGGAACCAGACTCATTCACAGTTTTAGATGAGTTACGCAAACAAATCAAAACTTAAAGGTGATATTCAAATCCTATCATGAACACAGTCTATAACATAATCCTATAGCAGTGCATCCATTTTTATTAGATTACTACTCGAGCTACAACATGAAGAATCTTTCCCAAGCATAGTGAAAATAAAAAGAAAACATGATAACATTCACCCTGAAGCTTAAAAACAAGGAAACCTGTAAACATAGTCAAGAGCTGTTTTTATTTCATTTTGAAAATGGCGGTCAATTCCAAGGCGTTCTACACTGTCAACCAGTGAAAGATGTTGAATCAGATCGTCCGCAGATGAAGAGTGTAGAGGAAGGGCATTGAACATGTTCTTCACATCCTTTATCAGCTTCTTAGCACGTTCACCATAAGAGGGAGCCTGTGATAAAAATGAAATCAGAACTCCATTGACACAACAGATTATGTAGAAAAACTTTTCAGTTCTTTTCTTTCGTTTGTTCATTCGGTAATCAATCCTAAAACATAGTCGAAATATTGATTCATTAGAACGTTCACATAATCTAATCTAGAAATATACAAATTATATATTCAAAATTCAAACATAAAATAAATAGTTATTTAAAAAATAAGGGCAGGTCCCCATGTTATTGCTTAAGTCTGTTGAGATTTTCTAGGAATATATAAAATGAACCGTCTTAAGAATTTTTTAGTGTGCTTCAGCTTAGAATTTTTAGCTTCTAGATTTAAGAAAAAACTTTCTAAATATTTTTCCTAAGCTGGTGGGGTAATTTCCAGCCCCACCCCATTTTCACCCGCTGGCCTAAAAAAGAGAGGCTCCTATTTTGCAATAATCTTGTAGCCCCCCAAAAAATTCCTATGGTACCCCACCCATAGGACCCCTGCCTTAGTTTATTTCTACGGCAGCTGCTCAACTAATTTGTGTCACTGTCTTTTTAAATATTAATTTTAAATTAAATAAGAGATTGAAAAAAAACATGGTGAAGACTGTTGCTTTTTTTGCATGGGAACACTCTAGCTACTTAAAACTAAGTATAAAATACACTTAAACAATCTTATGAGAAAATGGGTAAGAACTTCTATGACTAAACAGATTATACAAAAACTTTTATGACTACTTGTTCATTCTATGCTCCAATATGAAATACAATCCCAAACAATGAAGAAAAACAATCACATAAACTAATCCAAAAGTAGTAGAACGAACTATTTAGTCATTAAACTGAGCTCAAAACAAATAGTTGAATAGTAAACTAGCATACCTCATAAGCTTTTGAGAGAGATTGAATGAAATCATCATCCCACAAGTTAGGGTGATGATTGCCAATACGTCGTGTAATGCCTTCATCAGTGGTAATGAGGGCCATATTGATGGGAGCTGTTTGAGCAACTCTAATAGAGCGCACAGGGATTTTGGTGTTAAGGTATGGTGTATTGAAAGGCTTGTGATGAAAAAGAGGCTTCTGATGATGAATGAGTGGCTTCTGTAATTTGCAGGGTCCAACCAAAGAGGAAGCCAATGGTGTAATGCAACCCAAAGACATTTTTGCTCTAATTCTTTCCTTCCCTTCTCTTCTCTTCCTTACTCTTAGTTTTGTGCCCCACTCCAATTTATAGAAATCTTTTCGAACAGGGAGATAAAAAAAAAAAGCTATTGGAGAAACAGTTATTCTACTGCATTAAAACGTGGAAAGACATTAATCAAGCATTATCACGTGGGTTAGGTGAAAGAGTGGCAAAACCTTTGAAGGAGAGAGAGAATGGCAACGTGAAAGTGCAATGTGGAGAATCAAATGTCAAATCTACAGGCCATATACGCCTAAGTACGAGGATATTATATACACCCCAAACTTATTATATATATATATATTGCACACTTGCTTTTATACATTCATTCATTTTGATCAATTTATTAATCATATGTGCATTCATGTGATATATTCACTTTCTATCTGCAAATGAGTTTTATAGCATGTGATTTCAACCATTGATCGTTAAAGTCCAAATCAGTTTTATAACATAGATAATCCCATATCTTTGAAAATTGATCTCTAAAGTTCAAATTCCTTGGTTATATTTTTGTTAGCTCTCAATTATTTCACTAGTAGTTATGGAATAACTTGGATCATGTTTTAAGAATTTATTTAGAAGTGTTCAACGTGTACTAATTTAAGAGAAGATGAACAAACGTCTCATGCCATGTTAGGGTTGTCGTGGCTGCTATTTGGGAGAGAAATTTGGACTGGTGATGGCTTGTTCTTCCTCCTGTACCCACCGCCATGGTGAGGAACCAACAATTTTTTTAGCTGTTATAATGAAATTCGGTAAAAATCTGTACAAGATGATTGAAGAAGCGTTGCCAAAAGGGCAGGGCAAATTTATTGGTATGTCTCACACACTCACATTTTTCTGCTGCAAGGTTTAAAGCCAAGACAACATCAAAAAACAAAATGTACAATGTATACAACTCTAAAGGATTAGTGTTCAACCGATGAGGAGGCAAGCACAATATTGGTGATGGTGGATACAACGCAGTCAGACGAGTCGCAGGGGAAAATGGAAAAGTGAGCCAGAAATGATGGATTCTTTTGTTGAGGCGAGAGCAGAGGCTATGTTTGAAGCTTGCACACGTACGAGGCATGGCCTTTTCACATCGTAATCTGAACCTTTTGCAACCTTGATGTTTAGCCTATGTTGATGACATTTTCTGCATATTGGCAGTTTCGCCTTTCTTCTCTACGATGCTTCTTCTCGCACAATTTTTGCTGCATCAGTGAGTTTTTTAGTTTAAATTTTTAGTTAGGGTTTTGAATTGGTGACAAATTCTTTTATTTTGGTTTTCCGGTTAGAGCTTTGGACTAGGAAAAAAATTGGTGACCGCCATACAAGGAGTTTATGAAAGGGGTTAAGTTATTTGTGTGATTTTTAGGGCAAAGAGGGTAAGGCAACTTTGTACCAGGGAAGTGCCTTGGATGGGTTGCTAGTTTTTTTGGATGTTCCAGATGTTTTGTAGGATGGATGCAATAAATCTTTTCCTCCATTTTCACTTGGTGAACTACAAATTTGTCTCTTTTTCTCTTTGCCGATATGGGGTTGTGAGTCACATTTCTCAGAAAATTTATTCAAATGTCATATTTTAGAAAACAATGAAAACCAGCCTATTTTGAAATCTATAGTTAATTTGGGCTTTAGTCCTTCATAACAAAACCTGTATTCAATTTACTTGAGTAATTTAATCTCAATTATAATAGGAAAAGGAACTCAGTTGGAAGATGATTTTAATTTTTGTTCGTATGACATCTTTTTCAATTGTTCATAGTTAATCTCTTATGTGAGGCAGATCACATGTAACATTTTGTAGCACATCCATACTAGAGTTCATACATATCTTATATAAATATTCTAGAAACTATACATTTTGATTTTCAAGTTGTAAAGAAGACAATTTTAAGAATGCTATTTGTAGCTTCAAGGTTGTGAGATCAACACAATAAATTTTGAGGTGCCCGTGTCTTGGTAAACATCTACAAAATACAAGTTGGCAATTGAATGTATAATTATAGTGACTGGAAAATCAAAATTCGTTCAGGAAAATATCTTCATTTCCTATGTGCAATTGTAGCAGCGCTATTGTATTCTCTTTCTTTTCATAAATGTTTTGTCTTCATAGGTCTGGGTCATCTGTGTTTGAGTTTCTAGGGTTTAGATTTATTATTTGTTGGCTAGACCGGCCAAAGATTAAATTTTTTTGTTGAACAGAGCAGGTGTGTATGTTAGGATGATCCCAGGTCTAGGCCCATTTTTCTTCTAGAACTTGCAACGCCTACCAACTCCTTGTGAAGGAGATGATTTCTGGATTGGTCATAATTGCTCTGGAATGTGACTACATAAAGCCCTGATAGGAAGAAAAAGAATTTGGGAGTGAGTTGGGTCTGTAGATTATAGTTCTTTATTTATTATTTATCTCATGTGCTTTTTGTTGTACAATGTGTTGATTGCACTTTTCTTGGGCAATTATCTAGCATTAGAGAGAAAGAAGTGAAGTAGCCAAATGCAAAATGAATTTTGTCATCGGATAAATACACCTATGTGCATCAGTAATTATTGTTTATTCAAGTCTTTTAGAACAAAGTAACAAGTCTACTTAGTCTAGCATCTAGCAATATCTGCCTTCAAGTATAGCTAATCATTCCAAAAGCAAATTTTCTACCATATGGTGCCCATCCACCTTCATTACCCTTAGCAAAACTCATTTAGTACAAATCAATCATAATTAAGGTGAAAACTGTAAAGGTTGCACCTGCTGCAAATACCCCCTTTCGCAATGTTCCATAGGACAAATCAATAGATTTATAGAAACCCCTATATTTTGTATGATAAGCATTTCTAGCTGCTCCACCAACAAAGAAAGATTCTATAATTATAAATGTTAGCCTACAATGAACATGGTAAGAGTTAGTACAAAATTTAGCAGTAATTGTTTTTAGAATAACGATGCTAGAGAAGGCACATCCTTCCAGGCTCTATTCAAATTGTCAGGAAGAATGTGTAGTTACGTATTACAAACATAGCACCTCTGGATGTAACACGACATAAAATATTGAAACATGTTTTGCATGGAGTCACACAGGTGGTAGGCTGTTTACAATTGGCAAATTAATGACAATAGAATTCTAAGTGTTCATGCAAACGAGTAGACGTTTGTGATTTGAGCAGTGATATTTATTTTTATTACTGTCTTTCCTGACTTTTTAGTAAGTAGTGCAAAATGTACTTCATAACCACTTTGTTCACTTATTAGAGTCATTGGACCATAATAAATTAGTGAAACATATGTCTACTGTTGCCCATTGGCATGTTCCATCTTTTTCTTCTCTCCTTAGCTGGGTAGGATGTTAGCAACGGTTGTAGATTTTGACTATGGGATCCTTCTTGCTTTGAAACAACCAAGTATCTACTTGCTGAATTTCCTTTTTGATTGTTTTCCTTTCATCTTGAGCAAAGATAACAATGTCTACCTTATGCTGCTTCTCATTGGATTTTTTTGTTCTTACTGTCGGATAATGCCTTAGATTCCCAAATTTATAGGTTTTTGGGAATCAGATCCAGTATGGATTGATGGGTATCCTTTTTGTTTCTATATTATCCTTGAAATTAGACAGCCCTGCTTTAGCTGAAAAAGGGAGATGATTCTGAGACATGCTTTTTTTTTCATTTCGATGTTTTAGGTTGGGGTCAAGTTTATTTCCTTTGGTGGGGACACTTTTCCTTAGTGTTCTGTATGTACTCTATCTCTTCCATTTCTATTGTAGTGAGAGTTGTAAAAGGGTTTGTGTTTGATATTTGATCTATTTGTGTGGGGACTTGTATCCTTTTCTTACATAATCCTGCTAGAATTTGTTTGCACCTCTTTTTGAGGCATCTGTGGGAGAAGCTTTTTGGTTTTTGGATTGAGATGTGATTACTCTATTATTCTGTGTGGAATTTGGTGTTGTCTTTGTTCTCAAGACTTTGTTAGCCGCTTCTGCCTTCTCTTTCAATTTTTCCACAGTTTTAATTTCAAAATTCTTATGTCATATTCAAGTGTAGTTGGGCTTAACAATCAAGTTTCCATATTTTATTTCAAACTTGTTGTTAGGGTACTGATTCTATTAGGTTCTCTTCAGTTTTTTTTTTAATCACATGTTACAATTGTGACTGCCAAATGCAATGGGCAAGAGTAAAGCCAGACTCCAAAAACATTACCAACATATACTCAGTAGTCCTCTTGCCCGAGAATGAATTGAACTAAGAATATGGAAATTTTCTCACCTACATTATGAACCTTACAGGTTGAATCTATTTTAGAGTATTTATGGTGATCTATGTGGAGATTTAGGATCTCTTCAATGATGTTCAAAAGAGCACACTATCGACTACACCCTTGCACCTCATTTGGTGCAAACACTAGTCTAGAGACTATGAAACTATACATATCAAGAGACTCAACTTAGGTGGATTTGTATCTTGTGATCTTATAGCTTGTCTAAGATATTTTTGAATACTATTAATCACTTTATATTAGTATTTTGACACTCAATTATATAGTTACAATTTTGGAAAATACACATAAAATTTCATAAACTACGACCTTAGATAATGCATACAAAAAGTAGGCTCTTGGATGAATTTTAGTCCTTATACAAAAGAAAAGATTCATCGTTACTATTATTTCTTGTACTATACTACCTAATTTTCCTCTAGCAACTATGAATCCACTTATTTAACTATTTCATTTAAAAACATATTCCACTCTTTATGATCATCTATATTGTAGTTTTCTATGGTCAATAAGATCATATTCCATGTTCAACCTACTTTCAACATGTCTAATGATGATGTATATTCAAGGATTCTATATCACATGGATCAATGATGACTCTAGTTGAGAAAAGATGTTGTGGGCTCAACATGCACTTATTAGGCAAAGGGACCAATAGGTGATAAGGGAGCCAATAATTGTTATATTAGGTTGACAAAATAGATCTTATAGTGGTGCATTAAAAATATCATGTATATGCTTATTTCCAAAAATATTTCTTTGAATTTCAAAAACCAACCACTTATGTGATATCGCATCAACATGTTGGGATTAATGGGAAGTATATACTAAGAGGGGAGGGGGGAATCAGTACCTCTAAAACTGTTTGTATCCTTTAATCAATTAACCTTTGTAATCAATTGTATGTCCATCCAATCTGATCTAAACTATCTTGGTGTGAGTTATATTAATTCATAACATTAATAAACATGTGAATCATTCATAGAAACATTCATGATAATAATTGACACATAACACAATATATAATATCACAGAAAAATCCTCTTAGGAAGTAAAAATTGCGGTGGGGATGGTACCCACAAAACTTCACTATCTGCAGATTAGAAGGGGCCAGTTAAGGCTTACAATTTGATCACTTCTGATGATCTACCCTGTTAGGAGTATTGATGGAGACCTATTAAAGTATACTCTGTTAAGAGCTTTAGCAACACTGTTAAGTGTGCACTCGGTTAAGAGATTTGATATTGGACTGTTAAATCCACCTTCCTTGAAAGGATTTTTACACTTTGCTCCACTTGTTAGAATGATAGAAAATTACAAATTGACCCGGTAAATGCAATCTCCTATTGCTGATACAGATCCTATGTAGTTCACATAAAAATATTATCACCTTAACTGTGATTGAATAATACCTCTGATTATGGGTTTCCTTTGTTCTTGGTTCTACTAACCAAATTCTTCTTTTTCTGTTATGGTTCTTGAAACTCTCAATTCAATCCATATATGTGATCATTCTGTTCTCCTCTTTCTTTTTCCTTCTCACACACACATTCTAAAGAATGATTACATCATCTATTTATAGATAGATTGATTTCATCGAGTTGTGATAAAAACAATGTTAACTCTAAGATCAAGTTTACAACTTACACCTAGATCTCCTAGTCTATGTGTTTTAAATCACTTACACTGATTAAAACACTTACATTAATGTTTCTTGTCCCTAAAGAAATGGATTTAAAACAATTAAATATCCTATAAATAGAATACACTTTCTTTATCTGACGTGGAAGTCAGATCCACTTTTTGCGGGCTACAACTGACTTTCGGTTATGTCTGTCGGTCATGCTTGACTGTCCTTCGGTTTTTTCTATCAGTTGCACTCTATCTATTTTGTCGGTCTTGCACTGTAACTTGCATTTTGGGTTCCTCCGTTGGGTTCCACTTTATCTTTCTGCTTTGTGATTTTCAGTTTACACACTACCTTGTGTCATCGGTTCTCTCTGTACTTAGTCATTTTTGGTGATCTCCTAATCTGATCTTCGGTTTGCTCTTTCCCGTCTTTCGGTGTAGGATTACCAAAAGTGTTGTTTGTATACTAATGAAAAATTAATGTCATCAATTTCCCCCTTTGACATTAGTATCAAAAACTGATATGTGCAAAATACTAACAAAATATTAAGTATATACAAGGGTAAGTGCACAAAGATGGGGGACCAAAAAGGGGTACAAGATGCCACTTTTTTTTTTTTTTTGAAATCAGAATACTTAGAACTTCAACAAGAAATTGAGGATAGTTACACTCAAAATTTTAAAATGTGACAAAAACAAGAGTTGTTCTACTCTGAATCTAGTTTCTAAACTACTAATATTTTTTAGAAATGGTGGAGATTAAGGCCCTCAAAAAGGGGGAGCACAAAAAGTGGTCCTGCTTTTTGTGAAAAACATAACATAGAGTCTAGTGTGCTCCCCCTAAAATGTTAATTTAAAAAAAAAAAAACTTTAATCGCTCTGGTGAGAAATTAGCTAACACCACCTAGTTTATCCTAGATTTTTTTGCTAATTTTTTCATGAAAGTGTGATTTTTGCCATTTTCCGAAGTGGACACATCCTGAAAACGTGAAATTTCTGTGTGCTCCCCCTAGAAATCATTGAAAACTAATTGAAAATCAAAAGTTCTTTTTTTTTAAAGTGTGTAGAATGAAGTTTAGTTTTTGAAAATGTAATTTTTTTTCAAAATTCGATGAACGAGCCAAAATCTAAGCCCAAATGAATACACGTTGGTTTTTGACAAAAATCAGACATACTTAGAAAAGAAATTAAAAATGAAAAGCTGAACATAATGAGAATTTAAAATAAATTGCATCGTTAGATAGCTATCAGAGAGATCTACAATATCATGTCATCTGATTTTATTTTTATTGAACCACGTGCAAACCTGACGGAGAGCTAACAAGAAAAAATGTTAATTTTTTCTATGTTTGCTTCTTTAAAAATAGAGCTGTGCCCTTGAGATTTTTTAGGAAAATTTAAAGGTGAGCTATCCTAGGAATTTTTTAGTGTGCTTCAGCTTACAATTTTTAGCTTCTAGATTTAAAGGGAAACTTTCTAAATATTTTTCCTAAGCTAGTGGGGCAATTTCCAGCCCCACCCCATTTTCACTGGCTGGCCTAAAAAAGAGGGCCTCCTATTTTGCAATAATATTATAGCCCCACAAAAAAAATCCTATGGTAACTCTTGGACCTAAAAAATAGACCTGTAGCCCCCCCCCCCCCCATGGGACCCCTGCCTTAGTTTATTTCTACAGCAGCTGCTCAATTTTTTGAGGCATAATTTGTGGAGTTGATGGCCTCATGGAACATTTGTTGTCTTCTTAAATATTAATTTTAAATTAAATAGGAGATTAGAAAAACATGGTGAAGTTTTAAAGTTTTAATCAACTCTTCACAAAGCTAGCAAAAGATTCTAAATTATCCTTTTCCTATAATTAAAAAATTGCATAGGAACACTCCATCTACTTAAAATTAAGTATAAAATACACTTAAGCAATCTTATGCGAACATGGGTAAGAACTTCTATGACTGAACAAATTATACAGTAAATTTTATGACTACTTGTTCATTCTCATGATCAATTATGAAATACAATCCCAAATATTAAAGATAAACAATCACATAAACTAATCTAAAAGTTGTAGAATGAACTATTTAGTCGTTAAACTGAGCACAAAACAAATGGTAAACTAGGAGACCTCATAATCTTTTGAGAGATATTGAATGAAATCATCGTCCCACAAGTTAGGGTGATGATTTCCAATACATCGTGTACTTCCTTCATCAGTGGTAATGAGTGACATATTGATGGGAGTTTGAGAAACTCTAGAGCACACAGGGATTTTGGTGTTAAGGTATGGTGTATTGAAAGGCTTGTGATGAATGAGTGGCTTCTGTAATTTGCAGGGTCCAACCAAAGAGGAAGGCAATGGTGTAATGCAACCCAAAGACATTTTTTCTCTAATTCTTTCCTTCCCTTCCCTTCCCTTATGTTCCTTACTCTTAGTTTTGTGCTCCACTCCAATTTATAGAAATCTTTTTGAACACAGAGATATAAAAAAGGCTATTGGAGAAGCAATTATTCTACTGCATAAAATGTGGAAAGACATTAATCGAAGCATTATCACGTGGGTTAGGTGAAAGAGTGGAAAAATCTTTGAAGGAGAGAGAGAATGACATCCTGAAAGTGCAATGTGGAGAAACAAATGTCAAATCTACAGGCCATATACGCCTAAGTACGAGGATATTATATACACCCAAACTTATTTTATATATATATATATATATATATATATATATTGCACACTTGCTTTTATACATTCATTCATTATGATAAATTTATTAATCATATGTGCATTCATGTGATATATTCACTTTCTATCTGCAAATCAGTTTTATAGAATGTGATTTCAACCATTGATTCTTAAAGTCTAAATCAGTTTTATAGCATAGATAATCCCATATCTTTGAGAATTGATCTCTAAAGTTCAAATTCTTTGGTTATATTTTTGTTAGCTCTCAATTATTTCACTAGTAGTTATGGAATAACTTGGACCATGTTTTTAGAATTTATTTAGAAGTGTTCAATGTGTACTAATTTAAGAGAAGATGGAATATGAAAATCATATGCACTATAAGAACAATAATCATAAGAATACTTTATTTTTAGCCGATAGGCTTCCTTTCGGAAGAAACACTTGACCGGATTTTTTTCTCACATTATGGGGAAAAATGCTTTTGCTGACCAGAGGTTTTCAAAATTGGTTGCTTTGTTATTTCTGACTGTCGACAACTTAAAAATGGAGGAGGCAGTGGGGGACAAATGTCTCATGCCACGTTAGGGTTGTCATGGCTACTATTTGGGAGAGAAATTTGGACTGGTGATGACTTGTTCTTCCTCCTGTACCCACTGCTATGGCGAGGAACCAACAATTTTTTAGCTGTTATAATGAAATTCGGTAAATATTTGTAGAACCTGATTGAAGAAGCGTTGCCAAAAGGGCGAGACAAATTTATTGGTATGCCTCACACACACTCACATTTTTTTGCTGCAAGGTTTAAAACCAAGACAACACCAAAAAACAAAATGTACAATGTATACAACTCTAAAGGATCAGTGTTCAACCGATGAGGAAGCAAGTACAATATTGGTGATGGTGGATACAATGCAGTCTGATGAGTCACATGGGAAAATGGAAAAGTGAGCTAGAAATGATGGATTCTTTTGTTGAGGCGAGAGCAGAGGCTATATTTGAAGGTTGCACATGCAAGAGGCATGACCTTTTCACATCGTAATCAAAACCTTTTGCAACCCTGATGTTTATCCCATGTCGATGACATTTTCTACATATTGGCAGTTTCACCTTTCTTCTCTACGATGCTTCTTCTCGCACAATTTTTGCTACATCGGTGAGTTTTTTAGTTTAAATTTTTAGTTAGGGTTTTGAATTGGTGTCAAATTCTTTTATTTTGGTTATCCAGTTAGTGTTTTGGATTGGGAAAAAAATTGGTGACAGCCATAGAAGGAGTCTATGAAAGGGCTTAAGTTATTTGTGTGATTTTTAGGGCAAAGAGGGTAAGGTAGCTTTGTACCGGGGAAGTGCCTTGTATGGGTTGCTAGTTTTTTGGATGATCTGGATGTTTTGCAGGATGGATGCGATAAATATTTTCCTCCATTTTCACTTGGTGAACTACAAATTTGTCTCTTTTTGTCTTTGCTGATATGGGGTTGTGAGTCGCATTTCTCAAATTCTTTTTTCAAATGTCTTATTTTAGAAAACAATGAAAACCAACCTATTTTGAAATCTATAGTTAATTTGGGCTTTCGTCCTTCATAACAAAACCTGTATTCAATTTACTTGAGTAATTTAAACTCAATTATAATAGGAAAAGGAACTCAACTAGAAGATGATTTTAATTTTTGTTCGTATGACATCTTTTTCAATTGTTCATAGTTCCTCTCTTATGTTAGCCAGATCGCATGTAACATTTTTAGCACATCCATATTAGAGTTCATACATATCTTATATAAATATTCTAGAAACTATACATTTTGATTTTCAAGTTGTAAAGAAGACAATTTTAAGAATGATATTTGTAGCTTCAAGGTTGTGAGATCAACATAGTACATTTTTAGGTGTCTGTGTCCTGGTAAACATCTAGAGAATACAAGTTGGCAATTGAATGCATAATTTTAATGACTGGAAAATCAAAATTCATTTAGGAAAATATCTTCGTTTAAATATATTCATTTCCTATGTGCAATTGTAGCAGCGCTATTGCATTCTCTTTCTTTTCATAAATGTTTTTTCTTTATAGGTTTGGGTCGTCCGTGTTTGAGTTTCTAGGGTTTAAGATTTACTATTTTTTGGCTAGACCGACCAAAGATTAAATTTTGTTGTTGAGCGAAGCAGGTGTGTATGTTTGGATGATCCAAGGTCTAGGCCCATTTTTCTTCTAGAAATTGCAACGCCTACCAACTCCTTGTGAAGGAGATAATTCTTGGATTGGTCAGAATTGCTCTGGAATGTGACTGCATAAAGCCCTGATAGGAAGAAAATTAATTTGGGAGTGAGTTGGGTTTGTAGATTATAGTTCTTTGTTTATTGTTTATCCCATATGTTTTTTGTTGTACAATGTGTTTATTGCACTTTTCTTGGGCAATTATCTGGCATTAGAGAGAAAGAAGTGAAGTAGCCAAATGCAAAATGAATTTTGTCATCAGATAAATACACCTGTGTACATCAGTAATTATTATTTATTCAAGTCTTTTAGAACAAAGTCACAAGTCTACTTAGTCTAGCATCCAACAATATATGCCTTCTAAGTATAGCTAGTCATTTCAAAAGAAGATTTTCTACCATATGGTGCCCATTCGCCTTCATTAGCGTTAGCAAAACTCATATAGTACAAATCACTCATAATTAAGGTGAAAAATCTAAAGGCTGCACATGCTACAAATACCCCCTTTCGCAATGTTCCGTAAGATAGATCAATTGATTTATAGAAACACCTATATTTTGTATGATAAGCATTTCTAGCTGCTCCAGCAACAAAGAAAGGTTCTATAATTATAAATCTTAGCCTACAATGAATAGGGTAAGAGTTAGTACAAAATTTAGTAGTAATTGTTTTTAGAATAACGATGCTAGAGAAGGCACATCCTTCTAGGCTCTATTCAAATTGTCAGGAAGAATGTGTAGTTATGTATTGCAGACTTAGCACCTCTGGATGTAACATGAAAAAAAATATTGAAAAATGGTTTGCATGGATCCACAGAGGTGGTAGGCTGTTTACAATTGGCAAATTAATGACAATAGAATTCTAAGTGTTCATGCAAAGAGTAGACGTTTGTGATGTGAGCAGTGATATTTATTTTTATTACAGTCTTTCCTGAATTTTTAGTAAGTAGCTCAAATTGTACTTCATAACCTCTTTGCTCACATATTAGAGTCATTGGAGCATAATAAATTAGTGAAATAGATGTCTACTGTTGCCCATTGTCATGTTCCATCTTTTTTTGCTCTCTGTAGCCGGGCAAGATGTTGGCAATAGTTGTAGATTTTGACTATGGGATCCTTCTTGCTTTGAAACTGCCAATTATCTACTTGCTAAATTTCATTTTTGATTTTTTTCCTTTTATCTTGAGCAAAGATAACAATGTCTAACTTATGCTGCTTCTAATTGGATTTTTTTTGTTCTTACTGTCGGATAATGCCTTAGATTCCCAATTTTGTAGGTTTTTTGGAATCAGATCAGTATGGACCGATGGGTATCCTTTTTGTTTCTATATTATCCTTGAAATTAGACAACCCCACTTTAGCTGAAAAAGAGAGATGATTCAGAGACATACCTTTTTTTCATTTCGATGTTTTAGGTTGGGGTCAGGTTTATGGTGGGGAGACTTTTCCTTAGTGTTCTGTATGTACTCTATCTCTTCCATTTCTAATCCAATGAGAGCTCTAAAAGGGTTTGGGTTTGAGATTCTCTTTAATTTGTTTGGGGACTTGTATCCTTTTCTTACATAATCCTGCTGGAATTTGTTTGCACCTCTTTTTGAGGTATATATGTGAGAAGCTTTTTGGTTTTTGGATTGAGATGTGCTTACTCTATTGTTCTGTGTGGAATTTGGTGTTGTCTTTGTTCTCAAGCTTTTGTTGGCCACTTCTACCTTCTCTTTTAGTTTTTCCATAGTTTTAATTTCAAATTTTTTATGTCATATTCAAGTGTAGTCGGGCTTAACAGTCAAGTTGCCATATTTTATTTCAAACCTGCTGTTAGGGTACTAATTCTATTAGGTTCTATTCAGGTTTTTTTATCACATGTTACAGTTGCGATTCCCAAATGCAATGGACAAGAGTAAAGCCAGACTCCAAAAACATTGCCAGCATATATTCGGTAGTCCTCTTACCCAAGAATGAATTCTAAGAATCTAGAAATTTTCTCCCCTGCATTATGAACCTTACAGGTTTAATCTATTTCAGAGTATTTATGGTGATCTATGTGGAGATTTACGATCTCTTCAGTGATGTTCATAAGAGCACACTATCGGCTACACCCTTGCACCTCATCTGGTGCAAATGCTAGTCTAGTGACTATGAAACTAGACATATCAAGAGACTCAACGTAGGTGGATTTGTAACTTGTGATCCTATAGCTTGTCTAAGATATTTTGGAATACTATTAATCACTTTATATTAGTATGTTGACACTCAATTATATAGTTACAATTTTGGAAAATACACATAAAATTTCATAAACTACAACCTTAGATAATGCATACAAAAATTAGGCTCTTGGAT
>MU224565.1:321914-336038 GCA_018584345.1 Thuja plicata | reverse complement strand
TATATATATATATATATATATATTCTTGATGAAGGTAGGAGACTCCATTACATGATGATTTTACCCTTGTAAATATATGACCTAATTCTAAAGTCACAATGGTACAAGTTCAATCATAATTTTGCTGATAAGATTCTTTGTCTCAATGTTAGAGACACTAAATCAATCTCTTTCTTTGTATAAGAGTTGAAGACCTCATGATAAATTATATGCATTATCTTTGCTAACAAGTGGAACATTATCTGGTTTTAAATATTCCCAGTTTAATTCTTTAATTCTTTCATCAATTAGAGAGTTGAGATAGTTGAATGCATCTTCCTCATTGGATCCAGGATGGTCTTTCATGTAACATGTTATACATGATACTACTTCTCCACGAGCTGCCTCGGCCTTCAAAAACAACATTAATTTTTTGTAAGATGTCAAATATGAGTACTTTAAATATATGTTAATTGATCATATACAAAGAAACACTAAGGCTATAAATGTTACATTTTCTAAATTTGTGGCATACCTTAACAGTCCTTGTGTCACCTCTTAATCTTAGTGTCAAGCATAATAACTCATCAAACCTTGATGGATAGTCAATTTCTTTGAGAATGTCATCAGAAAGAGGCACATCTAATGATAACACAGGTTGCAACGTCACAACACGAGACCCAACACTCACTTTTCCATTCTCTAAATATTCCTCTAAAGATGGTATATAACCCATAGCAAGCCATTCTGTTTCTTTCATGTAAGCATCTATATAAACTTCCCACAACATTAAAAAAGAATCCAAATTAATACAAACATTTCATATTAATAAAATTAAAGGAAGGTCGAACAAAATAAACTCCCAAAATTTTAAATCAAATATACATATAAAATATTTAAAAGAAAACTCAAATTCCTTCATGATGTTGAGGAAAGATAATATATTATTTGACCGTATTAAATATATATAATATAATATCTAATTTATTGGGAAAACTAAAATAGATGCATTAATTAAAATTTTAATGTATATTCATGTTAGTATTGCAAGTAAAATCAAAATATTAAAGTTGTGATTCAAAAACCAAAAGCAAGATATTAAATTCCTCCACCTTATGCACTAGGTCTTAGTTGTAGGACAAAAAATAACCTTAAATTTACTTCCTTTTACGAAATAATAATATCCTATGTACACTTTTCCCAATTAAAGAGATGAAAAAATAACCTTAAATTATATAAATCTTAAATTATATAAATCTTTTCGAACACGGAGATAAAAAAATGGCTATGGCATAAAAACGTGGACAGACATTAATCAAAGCATTATCACGGGGGTGAAAGAGTGACAAAACCTTTGAAGGAGAGAGAGAATGGCAACGTGAAAGTGCAATGTGGAGAAACAAATGTCAAATCTACAGGCCATATACGCCTAAGTACGAGGATATTATATATATATATATTGCACACTTGCTTTTATACATTCATTCATTATGATCAATGTATTAATCATACGTGCATTCATGTGATATATTCACTTTCTATCTGCAAATCAGTTTTATAGCATGTGATTTCAACCATTGATCGTTAAAGTCCAAATCAGTTTTATAGCATAGATAATCCCATCTCTTTGAAAATTGATCTCTAAAGTTCAAATTCCTTGGTTATATTTTTGTTAGCTCTCAATTATTTCAGTAGTAGTTATGGAATAACTTGGACCTTGTTTTTATAATTTATTTAGAAGTGTTCAATGTGTACTAATTTAAGAGAAGATGGAATATGAAAATCATATGTACTATAAGAACAATAATCATAAGAATACTTTATTTTTAGCCGATAGGCTTCCTTTGGGGAGAAACACTTGATCGGATTTTTGTCTCACATTACCGACAAAAATGCTTTTTCCAACCAGAGGTTGTTAGAATTGGTTACTTGGTTATTTCCGACCGTCGACCGCTTAAAAATGGAGGAGGCATGGGGGCCAAACGTCTCATGCCACATTAGGGTTGTCGTGGCTGCTATTTGGGAGATAAATTTGGACTGGTGATGGCTTGTTCTTCCTCCTGTACCCACCGCCATGGCAAGGAACCAACAATTTTTTTAGCTGTTATAATGAAATTCGGTAAAATATCTAGAAGCTGATTGAAGAAGCGTTGCAAAAAGGGTGGGACAAATTTATTGGTGTGTTTCACACACACACATTTTTCTGCTGCAAGGTTTAAAGCCAAGACAACACCAAAAAACAAAATGTACAGTGTATACAAATCTAAAGGATCAGTGTTCAACCGATGAGGAGGCAAACACAATATTGGTGATGGTGGATACAACACAGTCCAACGAGTCGCATGGGAAAATGGAAAAGTGAGCCAGAAATGATGGATTCTTTTGTTGAGCGAGAGTAGAGGCTATGTTTGAAGGTTGTAAATGCACGAGGCATGACCTTTTCACATCGTAATCAGAACCTTTTGCAACCCTGATGTTTAGCCTATGTCGATGACATTTTCTGCATATTGACAGTTTCACCTTTCTTCTCTACGATGCTTCTTCTTGCACAATTTTTTTTTCTTTGGTGAGTTTTTAGTTAGGGTTTTGAATTGGTGACAAATTCTTTTATTTTGGTTTTCTGGTTAGGGTTTTGGACTGGGAAAAAAATTGGTGACCGCCATAGAAGGAGTTTATTAAAGGGGTTAAGTTATTTGTGTGATTTTTTGGGCAAAGAGGGTAAGGTAGCTTTGTACCGGGGAAGTGCCTTGTATGGGTTGCTAGTTTTTTTGGATGATCTAGATGTTTTGAAGGATGGCTGCGATAAATATTTTCCTCCATTTTCACCTGGTGAACTACAAATTTGTCTCTTTTTCTCTTTGCTGATATGGGGTTGTGACTCACATTTCTCAGAAAATTTATTCAAATTTTCTATTTCAGAAAACAATGAAAACCAGCCTATTTTGAAATCTATAGTTAATTTGGGCTTTAGTCCTTCATAAAAAACCCTCTATTCAATTTACTTGAGTAATTTAAACTCAATTATAATAGGAAAAGGAACTCAGCTAGAAGATGATTTTAATTTTTGGTCGTATGGCATCTTTTTCAATTGTTCATAGTTCCTCTCTTATGTTAGGTAGATCACATGTAACATTTTGTAGCACATCCATATTAGAGTTCATACATATCTTATATAAATATTCTAGAAACTATACATTTTGATTTTCAAGTTGTAAAGAAGACAATTTTAAGAATGCTATTTGTAGCTTCAAGGTTGTGAGATCAACATAGTAAATTTTGAGGTGCTCGTGTCTTGCTAAACATCTACAAAATACAAGTTGGCAATTGAATGCATAATTATAATGATTGGAAAATCAAAATCTGTTCAGGAAAATATCTTCGTTTAAATATATTTATTTCCTATGTGCAATTGTAGCAGCGCTATTGTATTCTCATTCTTTTCATAAATGTTTTTTCTTCATAGGTCTAGGTCGTCCGTGTTTGAGTTTCTAGGGTTTAAGATTTATTATTTGTTGGCTAGACCGACCAAAGATTAAATTTTGTTGCTGAACAAAGCAGGTGTGTATGTCAGGATGATCCTAGGTCTAGGCCCATTTTTCTTCTAGAACTTGCAACGCCTACCAAATCCTTGTGAAGGAGATGATTTCTGGATTGGTCATAATTGCTCTAGAATGTGACTGCATAAAGCCCTGATAGGAAGAAAAAGAATTTGGGAGCGAGTTGGGTTTGTAGATTACAGTTCTTTATTTATTGTTTATCTCATATGTTTTTTGTTGTACAATGTGTTGATTGTAGTTTTATTGGGCAATTATCTGGCATTAGAGAGAAAGAAGTGAAGTAACCAAATGCAAAAATGAATTTTGCCATCGGATAAATACACCTGTGCGCATCATTAATTATTGTTTATTCAAGTCTTTTAGAACAAAGTCACAAGTCTACTTAGTCTAGCATGCATCAATATCTGGCTTCTAAGTATAGCTAGTCATTCCATATGCATATTTTCTACCATATGGTGCCCATCCACCTTCATTAGCCTTAGCAAAACCCATATAGTACAAATCACTCATAATTAAGGTGAAAATTGTAAAGGCTGCACCTACTGCAAATACCCCCTTTTGCAATGTTCTATAGGACAGATCAGTTGATTTATAGAAAGCCCTATATTTTGTATGATAAGAATTTCTAGCTGCTCCACCAACAAAGAAAGCTTCTATAATTATAAATGTTAGACTACAATGAACAGGGTAATAGTTAGTACAAAATTTAGCAGTAATTTTTAGAATAACGATGCTAGAGAAGGCACATCCTTCTAGGCTCTATTCAAATTGTCAGGAAGAATGTGCAGTTACGTATTGTAGACTTAGCACCTCTAGATGTAACACGACTGAAAAGATTGAAACATGGTTTGCATGGAGCCGCACAGGTGGTAGGCTATTTACAATTGGAAAATTAACGACAATAGAATGCTAAGTTTTTATGCAAAAGAGTAGACATTTGTGATGTGAGAAGTGATATTTATTTTTATTACAGTATTTCCTAACTTTTTAGTAAGTAGCTCAAAATGTATTTCATAACCACTTTGTTCACATATCAGAGTCACTGGAGCATAATAAATCAGTGAAATAGATGTCTACTGTTGCCCATTGGCATGTTCTATCTTTTCCTGCTCTCCTTAGCCAAGCAGGATGTTGGCAACGGTTGTATATTTTCACTATGGGATCCTTCTTGCTTTGAAAATGTCAATTATCTACTTGCCGAATTTCCCTTTTGATTGTTCTCCTTTCAACTTGAGCAAAGATAACAATGTCTACCTTATGCTGCTTCTCATTGGATTTTTTTTGTTCTTACTGTCGGATAATGCCTTAGATTCCCAAATTTGTAGGTTTTTGGGAATCAGATCCAATATGGACTGATGGGTATCCTTTTTGTTTCTATATTATCCTTGAAATTAGACAACCCCGCTTTAGCTGAAAAAGAGAGATGATTCTGAGACATACCTTTTTTCATTTTGATGTTTTAGGTTGGGGTCAGGTTTATTGCCTTTGGTTCTGTTTGTACTCTATCTCTTCCAATTCTATTCCAGTGAGAGGTGTAAAAGGGTTTGGGTTTGAGATTTGCTCTGATTTGTGTGGGGGCTTGTATCCTTTTCTTACATAATCCTGCTGGAATTTGTTTGCACCTCTTTTTAAGGTATCTGTGGGAGAAGCTTTTTGGTTTCTAGATTGAGATGTGCTTACTCTATTGTTCTATATGGAATTTGGTGTTGTCTTTGTTCTCAATCCTTTGTTGGCCACTTCTGCCTTCTCTTTCAGTTTTTCCACAGTTTTAATTTCAAAATTTTTATGTCATATTCAAGTGTAGTTGGGCTTAACAGTCAAGTTTCCATATTTTTTTTCAAATCTTCTATTAGGGTACTAATTCTGTTAGGTTCTATTCAGGTATTCTTTTTTATCATAGGTTACTGTTACGACTGCCAAATGCAATGGGTAAGAGTAAATCCAGACTCCAAAAACATTGCCAGCATATACTCGGTAGTCCTCTTACCCGAGAATGAATTTAACTAAGAATCTAGAAATTTTCTCCCCTGCATTATGAACCTTACATGTTTAATCTATTTCAAAGTATTTATGGCGATCTATGTGGAGATTTATGATCTCTTCAATGATGTTCAAAAGAGCACACTATCGACTACACCCTTGCACCTCATCTAGTGCAAACGCTAGTCTAGTGACTGATGAGACCAATTTAAGGCCTAATCTGGTTTATAATTTCATGTGTTTTTATGCTTAGGACTTGAGAACTTCATGAGATTTCATAGGAATTCTTCGGACTGTTTATGCTTATATTTCAAAACTACTATATATGTGTGTGTGTGTGCATTTTAAGTTTATGAATATGCTATCTATATGTTACATAGTTATATGGAATGGATCTTGTATCTTTTTGTCTTGCATTAAGTTGGGTGGTTTTTCCTATAGCAATGTGATAAGAGCAAGCTAGTGAAGAAAAATTTATTATGGATTCTATCTTGGATATGTATACACGCTAATCTCTTGCAGGAAATGGCGAGTCAGAGGGAAAAGAAGAATTCAACATCGAAAGATGAAGTGGTGCCATAAAGAGAATAACTGTTTTCAGGACTCATGATGATTCCACCACTCTCGGTCGATAGTGGTTTCTATTGTAGACTGGGTTAATGCGGAGTAATAGCCATTACAGAGTAAATCCAACAGTGGTACATTCCTAGATTCATGTGCAATTGAATACAGCTTGTTCTTGCATTTAATGATGTTGACCGTGTATCTTAAAGATTTTCATATCCCTTATGTTGGGGAATCCTAGTTGCAAGGAGTTCTTTTTTAAAAGTTGTTGTTAAATAAGCTGGAAGTTCTGATTCCTTAGTTAGTTAGTCTTTACGGGAATCCTTTTGTAATCCGATAATAGAGAAAATACAATCTTGTTACTACATTTTGTATCTATGTTTTATGATTGAATAAATGAGATCTTCAGTTCTTAATATTTGGGTTTTGTTTCATTCACTCTTTCATGGGGGCCCACGTGGGAGGTGAATTTAGTTCATAGTTCAGTAGGAATTAGTATTAATTCATTTGAAGCATTTAGGACTTTGTTTCTCCTGTAGCCATTCAGTGATAGAACTATTGGTTGTTCCTGCAGCATAAGCAAGTAGTTAGTTTACTTTCATAGCGTGTTCTTAGATCTTTATATTAAACTATTGATTCTATTTCCTAGCTTAGTATCTCTTTCAGCATTTTCATTACGTAAATAGTAATCACACCTAAGATGGATTAGAGCATATAATTTTTTGATACCATTTCAAGATTACATCCCTTGTCAATAATTCAAATGCGTTCAAAATGTTATTTCTAGTATGATAAGGATGTCCAATCCTTAGTTACAAGGGTATTATACTGACTAATCATTTTTGGCGCCGCTGTCGGGAATGGTGTCAATCTAATCCAGACCAGAACCATTGTCTTAGTTTAAGTTCTGCATTATTTTGTATGCATATAAGAATAAACATCTTGGGAGATTCCTTCCTCACCATAATCAGGCCAAACCTTTTGATAGCTTGAGGAACCCCAAATTGCGAACTTAGAGATTAAAGAACCATTTGAAAACCCATTTACTGATGCCCACGAATAGCTACCTTCACCATCATCTTCTGACTCATCCCTGCATTTGAAGGAACTTTTTTCTAAACCCAAATATCAACCCCAACAGCCAAGCCCTCCTCCAAGGATGGCTCAAACTACATTTCCTTTTCCCATTCCTCCTCAACAGGGTAACCAAAATCTGAAGAACATACCAGCCTTCGCACTTCCAAAATTTTATGGCCTTATTACTGAAGACCCAGAGACCTTCCTCTTTGAGTTTGATATCCTCTATAGGAGTTATGACTATACAATTGATGCCCATAAGATCAAGTTGTTTCCCTCAACTCTTAAAGAGGCTTCTCTAAGGTGGTTCATGAGGCTCGGAGCTAATGCTATAGCAGATTGGGACGCCATGAGCAACATGTTTCTTTCCAAATATAAGGAGTATTGTAGGGGTTGAGATTTAAAAGGGGATGACATTTTCAAAATGTATCAAAAGGAGGATGAGACCTTGGAAGATTATGTCTCAAGTTTTATGTTCAACTTGCAGCGGAATACCCATCATCAGTTGAACGAGGATTTCCAAAAACATGTTTTTCTCAAAGGTGTAAATGATTGGAGTATAGAAGCTTTAGACCTTATGGCTGGTGGTGACATCACTCATAAGAATTGGGCAGACATAAATAATATATGTCTGAACTATTCAAGGGCTACTGTTAAGAAGGGTAGGGGAGTCAAATATTTTCCTCATAAGCCCAATAGTTTAGGAGTATCAAAGATGGAGCCGTCCAATCTTCTGTCTGATTTCAAGCAGGACATCATTAATGATGTTGCTACTCAGTTGGAAAAAATACAAACATGAAGGAAGAAGGAAGATGTTGATGCTATGTTGGCTGAATATTGTCCGCATTGTCGAGAAAGGAAGAGAAATTGCAAGTGCAATTCTATTGCAAGTTTGGAGTCTCAGCCGATGCCTACAAAATTCAAAGTTGTTGATGAAAATGGAGAAGTGCTATATGTTTCTCAACGCAGACCATGGGCCCAAAGAACAAGTATGCCACAAGACCCTCTTCAAAATTATAATAATAATAGTCAATGGTAAACTTTTCAGAATCTAGGTCCCCAAGGATTTAGTGGGCATAATAATTGGCAGCAACCTCAGCAGGGTTGGCAACAACCCAACTAGTGGTCTAGCCAATCCAATCAACAGGATTTAATGCCTCCACCTTAGCAAAAAGCTATAATTTCTCCTCCTGCAGCCAATAGAAATCCACCTAAGAAAACCTTGCTTCCAGTGCAACCTAATCCTATTCCTAATAATAAGCCACCAGCTCAGCAGCAAAGCTATATCATCTCCTTGAATGATATCCATCTAAGGTCAGGAACTATTCTATCTTCTCCTCAAACACCTATAATAATAGAAGTTGAAGAGTTCCCTTTTGATAATGTGGATGTGCCAACTCCACAGGCCTCTCCTGCAGTTAAAAAATCCCCATTTCCTCAAAGGTTAGTAGACCAAACTGAGCCCCCAGTGAACTAAGCAGTAGCCAATTTGCTCAACCAACTAAAGCAGATGACAATAAAAATACCATTACTTGATGCTATCAAAGAAGTTACTATTTATACTAATGCCATCAGAGAAGCTTGCATCAAACACCATGGGAGAAAGAAGAAAGATCCTAAAACTATTCATGTTGTAGGGAAGCTGTCTGATCTTATGTTGGAAAAGTTAACTATTCCCAAATATTGTGACCCAAGGAGTCCTATAGTTACTGTCACCATTCATGGAATGCAAGTTCAAAATGCCTTAGTTGATTTGGGTGCCTCTATAAATATCATGACTAAGGTGGTATTGTCTCAATTGAATATTTTTGTTCTCACAGATACACCTACCATCCTACAGCTTGGCAATAGTTCTACTGTCAAACCAGACGGGATGATAGAGGATGTCATAGTTACATTGCACTCTTGGGAGTGTCCGGTAGATTTTGTTGTCCTCTCACCTAAAGCCAATATGGGAGGGTATCCTCTAATCCTAGGGAGACCATGGTTAGCCACTACTGATGACTTCATAGCCTGTAGGTCAGGGAAGATGACAATATCTAATGGTATCCATACTAAGAACTTGACTCTATATTCCCTTGCTCAACCCATGTTGCAAGATGATGATGTAGTATGGCCAAAATTAGAAGATGCTGAATCAGAAGCCAAATCAATCCATCAGCTCATGATGATAGGTAGAGACAGACTTGTAGCCTCTAGGGAAGATGATGAGATAATTTCATCCATTGTCACGAATGAATATGGCTCTCAGTTGTGTTCACAACTGGACTGTATCTTGGAAACTATTTTTACATCTCCAAATGCACCTCCATACTCACCATCCTCCCACTTTCTTCATTCATTATCACCCCATGAGATGGATTCTCCTCCAATTTCTCAGATATCCATGTTGGATAAGGTAATTAAAATGGAAGTTAGTCCAGGGAAAGAGTTGAATGTTAGCAATGCCTTGTCACTACCACACTAGAAAGATATCCTAATTTTGCTACAGAAAAATCAATAGGCATTTTCCTGGGATTATACAAATATGAAAGGGTTGGATCCTAAACTTCGTACTCATTGGATCTACATCAGCCTAGAATATAAACCTATATGGAAGCCCCAGAGGAGAGTTAATCCTATCCGAGGAGACATAGTCAAGACTGAGCTTCAGAAGCTGTTAAATGTTGGTTTCATCTACCCCATCTCTAATAGCCAATGGGTTTCAACCTTAGTTATAGTAACCAAGAAAGAAGGTAAATGGAGATTTTGTGTGGACTATAGGGAGCTAAATACAACCACTAAGAAGGACCATTTTCCACTACCATTTATAGACCAAGTCCTTGATAATTTAGACGGCAAGAAATATTTCTCTTTCCTTGAAAGGTTTAGTGGCTACAATCAAATCAAAATAGCTCTAGAAGACCAAGAGAAAACCACCTTTACCTGTCCATCAGTAACCTTTTCATACTATGTCTTACCTTTTGGCTTGTGCAATGCTCTAGCCACTTTCCAATGGGCTGTCATAAGTATCTTTTCAAACATATCTGCCGACTATATGGAAATTTACATGGACGACTTTACTACCTATGGGAACAATTTTGATAAAGCTAAAGCCAATCTGGAAAAAGTACTCAGGAGATGTCAGGAATACAATATTTATCTCAACAGTGAGAAATTCTTCATGATAATGGAGGAAGGTATTGTTTTAGGACATTTCATTTCCTCACATGGTATTCAGGTAGATTCAACAAAGATTGTAGTAATTAGCACCCTGTCTACACTAGAAAAGCAAAAGGATGTCAGGATTTTTGTTGGGCATGTTGGATACTATAGGAGGTTTATTAAGGATTCCAGTCAAATTGCAGCACCCTATTTAACTTGTTGAAAAAAGATTCCAAATTCTCTGAGAATTTTGAATGTGACAAGTCCTTCCTGCAGCTTAAGGATATTCTCGCAACAACTCCAGTATTGAGAGGTCCCAACTAGGGATTTTCCCTTCCATATTCACACAGATACATCCAACTATGCCATTGGAGCAGTACTTGGCCAGAAAGAAGATGTAGTGGAGCATGCCCTTTATTTCATCAGTAAGAACATGCAGGGAGCAGAATTCAATTACACTATGACAGAGAAGGAATTGCTTGCAGTAATCTATGCACTGAATAAATTCATGCATTATATTATCAATTATGAGATATTTGTCCATACTCACCATTCAGCGATCAAGTACCTAATGAATAAGCCAGCCATATCTGGGAGGTTGGCTCAATGGTTTCTATTGATGTAGGAGTTTGATATTACTATTGTGGACAAGCCAGGGAAAGTTAATGTTGTAGTTGACTTGCTCTCCCGCTTGCATGTTCCTGATGATACTGCAACCATTGATGATAGTTTTCTAGATGAGCATCTTTTCCTATTATCAGCACAAAACCCATGGTATTCTGACATTGCAAACTATCTCACCACAGGAAGGACACCAGCTCACTTCTCTTCCAAGGAACGGAAATTGCTGGCTGAGAAATTTTTTAACTTTTCTTGGATTGCTAGATTCATGTTTTACACTGGTCCAGATTAGATCATGAGAAGATGCATCAGAGAAGATGAAACTTATGAGATCCTTCGGGCATGTCATGATGAGCCATGTGGTGGCCACTTTGCAGTGAAGAGAACAATGTTTAAAATTTTTACCACTGGATATTATTGGCCAACTATCCACAAGGATGAAGCTAAGTATACCAAGAAATGTGATCGGTGCCAATGAATGGGAAGGCCTACTAAAATTGATGAGATGCCCTTGCAGCCTCAGGTAGTTGTGACACCTTTTGACAAATGGGAAATTGACTTTGTGGGACCAATTGAACCTTCTTCTCAAGGTAAGTCTTACATTTTGGTCTGCACCGATTATGTCACTAAGTGGGCTGAGGCTAAACCTATGAAGCATCCTAGGGATAACAATGTTGCCAAATTCTTATATGAATTTATTTTTACAAGATTTGGTGTCCCTTAGGAGTTAGTGTCTGATCAGGGAGCTCAATTTACTTTCAACCTCATAGCTGCTTTAATGGAAGAGTATAAGATCTGACATGGCAAGTCATCTCCTTACCATCCGCAAGCCAGTGGCCAGGTAGAAGTTGTATGCACCCTAAAATGGTCGCTTAGACTTTGGGCCCCATTTTATCATTTTATCAATTTATCAAATTTCCTGAATCAATGCTTTGCAAAATTTTCAATTCAAATCAATTTCCTTGATCAAATTGTAATTAATTCAATTATTCAATTATTTCAATATTTCCCAAGGTTTGATCTTTTTTATCTAATTAAAAGATTGAATTTCCTTTTAATTAAATAAAATTTATCTTATTTAATTGTATAGTAAACAAATGGAAGCACTTCCATTGTAGATGTGTTTAGCCTTCTGAGTAAGTGGTTTGGGGTCATGACAAGCACCTTGAATGGGTTCCTGATCTTGATAGGGCTTCCTCCCTATTCTGTCCCTCTTTCCACTCCTGTTTATCCTGATTTCTACATTCTGGACTATAGACTGCTGATTCTGGGCTTCAAGGTTAGGGTCAACCTTGACCCTAACCTAGGTTAGGGTCAACCTTGACTTGACCCAGGGTTCAGATCCCGGGGTCTCACAGATTTTGGAGGTCGGCCTTTGCAAAAAGTTTTTCCCGCTTTCGGGTCGACTGTTTCAGGTTCTGAAGCATTGATTCCTAAATTATATTTAATATAGGTCCTCTCCTAGGGGTAAAGTCTTTAATGGGAATTTAATCCTCCTATGTAGGCCTCCTTAGAAGATTGTGCCCTAATTCCATATAAAAGAGAGCCTTCTCCTCACATTTTCTCTAAGTTTTCCAAGTGCAAAAAAGTCTTCTAATGGTGATCAAGCATCCTCAAACTATCTTCATGTGCAATTCAAGAAAGATTCAAGCAAGAATTCATCCATTCTCAAGCATTCAAGCATCCATTTTCATGAAGGAGATCCATTGGAGGCCATTGAAGGATTAAAGCTACATAGTTCCCTTTTGGTGACCTCTCCATCCACCTTCTTCCAAGTCTATTCCAAGTTCAAGAACCCATTCAAGACTCGGTGTTGGAGATCTACAAGAAATAGATTGAAGACATTCTACCATTCTACATTCCACATTTTGAATCATACTTGTGGATTCAAGGATTCAAATCCGCCACAAGGATGTTTTCAAGCAAGGTAAATTTATGCATTTACTTTGTCCATTTCTGCAATTTCAATTACATATATTTGAGGTTAATTCCAAAACTAGGGTTTGACCAAGGGAAACCCCTCCCCCACAAAAAACAATCTCCTTTTTCTTGCAGGTATAGGTTCAGAACAGTTGATTTGAGACCAGATCTGGATACCCTTTTCAGCTTTCTTTCGGACAACGCGAACATATTTTCTGTCAGACCTGTGTAGGTCAGGGTCGATATTATTGGATCAAGGTTGACATTTGTGGGTAAAGGTAAAACTTTTTCATAAGATGACATCGAAACGAAAAAATATTTTTGGGTTTTTATTTGTCTCTGCATTTTGGTTCGGGATCGACTGTCAATTTTTCCAGAAACAGTCTACAGACCCCAAAAAATATAATTCTTTGATCTACAATATTTCAAGGTTAGTGCATTTCTCCTATCTCTTCAATTACTATCATACATAATTTCTACACATATAATTAACATAATTTAAGGTTTCTCTCTTGTTATTCTCCTTTCCAAATAGTTTATTCATTTGTGCATTTGCCCTTCCTTGGGGTGGATCAATTTGGATCTTACATTTGTGCATTTGGGAACAAAAGAGGAGCATCTTATTTTCTCCCTTTACATCCTAGGTAAGAAAGACATTAAGACCCCACTTTCTTACCTTACATATTGGTGACATCTATTTTATATGTTATATTTTGGTGAACCCACGATAGATAACACTTTCTTTTTGGTGTTAGATTTGCATCTTGTGTTAGATCTTACATGCATTTAAAAGTAGATTTCTTTTATGCTCTTGCATTTATATATCAAAAATAAAAAAATCACAAATTGCTTTAAAATGCAAAAATGTTTACATTTTTCATGCTTATAGATTTCATTTGAATGCATTTGGATGTATTTAAATCTATTTTCTATGCATTTCTTTATTCATTATCATGTTGCACAAGTTGTTTCAAGTGTTTTCCAAACATCCTTCTATAACTTTTGGGATTAAACAACATCCTCCTCTTACCATTGGATGGTTTCACACCTAGAGAGACTTTATTTAGTACATGTGATGTTGCTTTGTCTTCTCTTATATTACCTTGTAAGGATATATTAGAGCAAGAAGATGACTTTAATCTTTCTCTCCATCACATTTCTCTTCATGGAGATGAGTTGAGGATTGGTGTTAATTCTTCTCCTAATATATGTCTTTCCTATGAGCCTACTTTAGAATATAATCCTCCTATTTGGGATGAACCTTTAGATTTGGATGTTGATT
>MU224565.1:257499-295232 GCA_018584345.1 Thuja plicata | reverse complement strand
TTCTTGTCTTCTTCTTCTTGCATCCATGGCTATTCATGTAGATTAGATTCATGTTTATTTTCATAGATTAGATTTGCATATTTCCTTTCATAGATTAATCATGCATTGTTATTATTTAGATTAATTTCTTTTCATGCATTATTATCATATAGAGTAGATCTCATTTTCATGTATTGAATCTCTTATTTCATGGTGTACTTGCATGGGCACTAACTAGGTCAATCTGAGGGCCTCCATTTCACACCTTTCCACTCTATGACTAAAGAGCTATGAATCGATATTTGAGGCCTCATTCATGAGCAACCTTGGATGGAATGATTCATAGAAGTGTGTCAACATTTTAGCACACAGTGTTATGCCCTGCATCCCCGTCCCTATATTTTGTGTGCAAAATGTTAGTTCCCCCTTTTTTTCTTTCTGCTTTTGGCTCTTGCCTTATCTTTTTTCTTTGCTTCCTTTATTTTCCTTTTCTGGGGTTTTATTCCCCGCGGTTTTGCTTTATTTTGTTGGTCTCTCGTGACTCCAGGAACCGGTCCCAGAGTTGGTCTTCCTTTGTCGGGAGCCAAATTTCAGACTCCAGGATTCTTCGCCACGATGTCTTCTTTCCTTAAGATGGTATCACCACATGGAATCCCTAGGCCCAGAGTCTGGAGGTCTGTCTGTCCGGAGTTCGTGGAAGGAAAGATGACTTTCTTTTACCGTGGGTATAAATAGAAGTTACCTGTCACTTTCACATTAACCATGATTAAACACTAGTGCGATTTGAGAGCGATTTGCAATGATTTAGTGATAATCTAGTGCTAACCATTTTGAGCTTTCCTGAGCAATTGCGAGTGGTCTATGGTGGTAAGTGGCGATCATCTGACAGTTAAAGCTATTGCAGAGCATTTGGGGTGGTTTCCTTTCCTTTCCCTCCTTCATTTTCAGGTTGGTACCTTCCTCCCGCTCGGCTTTCCTTATTTCTAGTTTTGTTTGGTTTTGCATTGTTTCATCTTGTTGTTTTGTCTTGTGTTTCTTTCTGGTTCGCCGCCCATTGGTGGGTCAGCTCTGCAAGAGGGTTGTCCGCCCTCTATGTAGATGTAGCATAGTCTATAGATGGTGTAGAAAGTTGTAAATATTCTGTGCATTGTCTGGGTTTTTGTGAATAGCCACTCTTCGTGTCATGTGTATATATGTAAATTTGATGTATATTGTTGTGTATCCATCCGGTCTGCATGTATATACCCTTTCAACACTATTGTATATTAGTGTAAATCCTGTGTATATCTGCTTAGTGGTCTATCGAGCTCGCTGTGCTGCATCTATTTCTGGTTTCTAATTCACGAGCTCAGGCTGTGCAGAATACTGCCTGGTTGAAACTTGGCTCTCAGTCAATTTTAACCAGGTGGTTTTCTCTCTCCTCCGTAAACTAGCCTGACTTACATTTATGTCCCATGCGCGAATTTAAATTTTCCCAAGTGGCCATAACTTTTTGTGCATTCAGACAGTTGGCTCCGCCACCATCACCATAACTCCTATTTATTTCTCACCTACGTGGCACCCATGTGGGTCTAACGGCTCACTTTTTGTGTAAACCTTCCAACGGTGACTTCCATGAGCTCCAGGTCTCTTGCCATCAACTATCCCATGTCCTTCTTTTGTTGAGTGTGATAAAACCCCCCTGGACCCAGATGGTTAGTTAAATTTCTAAGTTCGTAATTTATATATGTATTCTTTCCAGAGTTTTTGGATGAAGCTAACTTTTCAGGGAAAGAAAATGCCACGATGGTAAGATCTTCGAACCCCAGAGTGTTTGTATATCTATGCGTTCTGATGGTCACCTTGCCCTGCAAGTTTCCAGAACAAAAAGCTTTCAAACATGTCTGAAGCATCCACATCCTCACCACCCGGAAGTCCAGAACTTCCTTCTACGATGGTTACCAGAGTAGCAGTCAGGTCCAAAATGGAGAAGGCCCTGGAGAAACTGCCCATGAGCCTAAAATATGTAAAAGAAAACGTTATCATGGGCTCCAAGATTGAGTCCAAAGTCTAGCTTATTACTGACACCAGCGTTGGGACATGGCCCAAAATGCAGGCCTTGGTAAAAGTAATGTACATCCAATGACAGGTCAAGGATTCATTGGCCATCAAAATTAGAAACTCCAAGATTCTCAAGGTAGGTTATTTCCCATGATTTGTGCAGTCACCAGAGATTATTCTTACACTTGCCGCTCACTACAACACATCTATCCAGGCTGTTATGCTCACAGCCCTGAAGCCAACAGGGTATCCTACTCCCATGGTGTCCCTTGACCCTGATACTTTCCAAAGGGGCTTGGGGATTCCGCAATTTGAAAAGCTAGCTATGGTCACCCGATCAGATTCCTTGGCCCAATTCACACAATAGGAGGAGGTGGCCCATATTTACATGAGCGATAATTGGCTCAAGGTCCCAAAGAGGGACCCCAAGAGGATGAAATTAGATATCCCTAGGTACGAATTCAAAGAGAGCATCTAGATGGGGATGATAGCACTATGTCAGGTCTTTGGGAAACAGCATGCCCGAGAATTCTCTGGGTGGATGTATTACTTCTTTCTTGGTATAAGCACAGACGAAGAGTTTTTTGACTGGGCCGCCATAATCTCAAACCATGTGGACTCCTAGTTTCTTCAATTGACCAAGAAGAAGAAGTTATATATGAATTATTATGTTCTCTGGGCCTTGGCACAACAATGACCCCACACCAATGGGTTACTTACAGAGGGTGTACTCAGGATCGGCCTGGGCCAGAAGGCCCCTTGGAACCATTTTCCACAGATTCAATGGGAGGCCAACTTCCCTAGTTTTTTCTGGGTAAATGATACCTTCATTTACTACCACCTTCTTACACCTACCTGGGACGCAGGATACCGCCTATCCATAGAGGAAATGAATTTGGTCTGGAGCTATAGACATTACTACATCCAGTTTCAACAACATACTTACATAAGGGTAACCAGCTTCTCTGGGAAACCTTGCTTGTTGCCCAAGCATTGCGGGGACAAGATAATCCTCCTAGAATATTGTAGGCAAATGATGGAGCTGCACGCCTTCTTCACCTTGAAGAAGGTAACAAATATTCCATTTCTAATAGCCTGTGGGAATTATTCATGCATTTTGGCCACCGCCAAAGAAGCGGATAATGAGCTTAAGAGCTATAACCTGGCAAAATTTTACTTAGTGCAGAAACATTTTGATCTACATGGCAAGATTGTAGCGACACTTCCCCGGGCATCAAAGCCCCATCAATATCATATGAAAGAATTTTGGGAAGATTTCCAGGATGACGTGGAAGTTTTGGGGCGGCATTATGTCAGGATGATTGCAGGAATGATGGAAAGATTGAAGCTCCAGAGATTCCCGAAGGACTTCTCAGACACTGGCTCCATGGTAGATCCCTAGTACAAGGAAAAGGGGATTGATAAATTATCCCTTCCACCAGTGAATTGGGATGCCCAGGAAGGGCCCACAATTGAGGAGTTCACTCATAATATAGTTGAACGCAACCACCTCTATTTTAAAAGGTGTGTCTCGAGAGTGTCCGCTGGGCGGCCCAGCCAATACCAATGTTAACCTCGGGGGCTAGGACTTCTTCATAGGGAGTAGATAAAGGAAAAGGGATAGCCACAACTCCTCCTATGCAAGAAGTCCCCATAAAAGAGAAAATAAGGTAATCAGTGGCGGCCTCCCAACAAATGAGGGAGACATTAATCACGCGGTTAGCAACCCCAGTGTCAATGGCTGGATCAATTCATCCTCCCTCCTCTCCTTCACTGACATCCTTGATGGTTAAGGCAATGGGGGTGGACCCAGAGGAACAAGCAGCACTAAGGGATGCGGGGCCACCCTTAGTCACAAGAAGAAAGAAGAGGCTCAAAAAAAATCCCAAGGAAAAACCAGAGCTGGGGATGCCCCAGACTCCACAAGTTGAGATCCTCTCATCTGACTCCATGGAATCAGAAAGGGAACCAGAGCCTGCCAATGTCCCCACTAATCCTGCCCCAAAGGATGAGTTCGATGATGTTTTTGCAATCGATAAGTTCAGGAATCTGTCGGGGGACATCGAGAAAATAGAGACTGAAGTCCCAGCACAAGAGGAGGCTCTGGAACAGGAACCTGCATAGGAGAAGGAAGAGAAGATGGAAGAAGAGAAAGAGATAGAGTAGGAGATCTCCTCTAAGGTCCTGAAGATACAAAACATGGGAGTGGACCAAAAAAAGCAGAGTGAACAAATGGCATACGTTGAGGGAACCGGACCTACAGCAGCAACCGTAACCTCAGCCACTGCATTCCAAGTGCCACTCCCTAGAGAAAGCTTTGGGAAAGTAATAACTATGGCCCAAACATTGAATCTTGGCCAGGTACCTCCCCCATTGCCAAAGGACATACCAATGGAAGAAGAAACCCCAGTGACAGATGCCGAGGAACAAGAAGAGTGACAAAAGGAAGAAACCCCTAGGATAGCAAATGAGGGTCTAGATAAAGAAAAATATACAGAGGATAAGGAAAAATAAATAAACATCACTACGGAAAATGTTGTCGACAAGGCCCAAGATGATGAAAGGGAGCCAGGCGAGACTCACACCACTGAGGAGCAGCAACGACAAGATACAGGGGAATAACTCAAAGAACAGACTTTGGAAAATAAGCCACCCCTACCACCTCAGTGGTTGATTGAAAGAAAGAAAAGAAAGGCTCCATTGACCCCCAAAGCTCATCTCTCCTTGGCCGAGATGATGGATCAAGTCCAGAATCTACCAAAGGCTAAGAAAGCCTAGATGGTTCATACTCTTCAAACTAGGCCGGGTGGAGAGACAGTTGCGATTGTGGAAACACCTCCCCCATACATTGATGAGGCAACTACCAAAGCTGGAGCTTATGATATCACAGAGATATCACTGGGAAAAAGAGGAAAATAGGGTGGAGTAGACCTATTGAAGGAAGCAACTAGATCCGTGGAGGCTCGATATGAAAAGGAGGCCCAAAGGCTCAAATTAGAAAAGGAGAAGACTGCAGACCTTATGGGATTGCTTACTGATTTGGCCTAGCCTATTAGTGCCATTCCTCTGAAGGCCTCCACACCTAATGCACCATTACCACAGAGAAACATAGAATCCCTATGAGCAATGAAGAAGAAGGCCCAAGTGGTCGATGAGTGGGTCACTCTGTAGATAGGAAACACCTAGTGCTTCCTGGTATCCACCCTCCCAGATTTGTATGCGGCTTGACACATTCTGCATCAAGTGGAAACTATCATTAACATATGGGAGGGTGATATGTAAAATTATGAAGCATGGAAGGTAGAACTTGAAGAACTCCTCGGTCTTGGGGAGCAAATGGTTTCTGAGTTCGGGATTCTGGGAGAAGAATCATTCAATTTTGTGAGGACCTAACACTCTAGACTTGACCTCACATTGGAGGTGCTCAAGAAACTTGTTGGGACTTTACATGATAAGATCAATGTGGTCCAATATTCTTCAAATTTGTACAAGGAATTTGTCACAAAGGTCTCTGGAGCTGACCCATTCAGCACTGATACATGCACGCTGGAGGAATACGTCTTTGGGAAATTCAATGAGCTAGTGGAATCAAGATATAAATCCCCAGAAGGAGTGGATGGAACTCAAATGGCGAGAGTAACTCGCATGATCCTTAGTGGTCATGATGTGGCAAAAATGGCCGATGAATTCAAAGGAAATATTTTGAATCTGGTGGAATAGATCGAGGTGGCCAAGTACCAGCGGTCCAGCCTCAAAGAGATTGATGAGGATGGAATCTCCCACCTCCTCCAGATGTTCAATGATAACAAACAACAATAAAGTTTCTTCGTGGGCCGGAGAAAACCCAAACATTTTGTATTCTTTATTCTTTCGGAGCGTAAGTTCCTAGATCTCAGAGTCCCAGATCCTAAATTTTGTATTCTTTCAAGTGATCTATGTCCCGGTCCCTGAGGCTGATCAGTCACTTTCAAAAGTGGTTAATAAAGACTTTTAGAAGGTAGTTGGCTACATCGAGGCATGTCAGATCAACATTTGGTTTTCTGATAGATGACCTTCTCAAGGCACCGCTCCAGATATACACCTGGCACATTGGATACAAGGTGCCGCATTTCCCATTTATGAGGCATGTAGCCTTGATCCCCAGGGGATCAGATTTCTTCCTTTTCTTTCTCCGCTCTCTTCTCAAGGCTGATTCTTCCACTCCACCTTCTTGTCTCATTCTTCTGACATGTCTTTCCTATTTCGTCTCATTTTGTAGAGTGGCACAGGTAGTATCGGCCACCAGATAATATATTCTATTATACAGTGTAATGTAAAATAGGGTTAGGGTTAGGGTTAGGGTTAGATGTGAATGTGTATAAATAGTAAGTCTGGCCCTTTTCCAAGGGTTGGTGAAATTGATGATTTTGCAGTGCATAGTAATAGAGAAGCAATATTTTCATTTTAGTTGTAGAGCTCAATGCTCCTTGGTCTTTAAGCTTTTGGTAGTTAGATGCTCCCTTGGAGCCGCCATTATACCATGCACCAGTGCTTGCTGGAAGAAACATTAATGAAGAAGGGAGAGTTCTTGCAATGATGTTGTTGACATTCAATCTTATGAGTTAATGGTATTTTATGTTTTATGTTCTTCATGTCTTCTTCTCTGATATTTTAAGTAGCTTAACGACCTCTTTTCGCTTGTTATTGATGAAATATGAACTGATGGTTGTGCATTTCTTCAGTATTTAGTGTAGTATATCAAAGCGTTATTGATGTATTGAATGTTTAAACATAACTATAAGTAGATGAAATACTTCTAACCCTACAAGATATTTTTTGATTTATTTGCTAAGTGTAGAATTCTTGGAGAAACCTCACCTTCCTAAATCCCTAGAGAGAACGAGTTGAAGAAACTAGCTATCCCCCTCGAAAATAGTCACATCTCCCAACTAAGCCCCGCACCATCGAGACTTGACACCCAGGTGCTTGGAGGCCCAGGGAATCTCATTTCCCCAGACAACCCTTGCAAGCGAAGTTGGCTGGTATCCCCAGTACCCGGTGACAACTTATGACTATTGGTGGACACGGTTACCAAAGCCCATGTCAACAAAAACTAGTGCTAGAAGGAGGGAATGAACTCATCCCCCTCTCTAGATTCCAATTTTACACCTCCCAAGGGTTCCCCAAGCTATAGTTTGAGGAATCAAGCCTTTAGTGGGATTGGGTCTTTCTCCCCAGTGAAATTGGAGAGAATCCTTAGGTCGACCCCAAACCCTGGAAGATTTGTTGAACTCAAGCCTCCTGCTCAAAAGAAATGGACCTTGAAAAACACACAAGCCACTATCGCCTGGGGACCTAGCATGCCTCAGAATATCCAAACTTCTCAGACAATCCCGGGAAGCAACACTCAAACTACTCAAAATCTGGTTCCCCAAATGGCTGCATATTTCAGTAACATCGGGTCCCCTATGAGAACCTTTTTGGGTGTAATCAATGACTTACCCTCACACCCGGAGAAGATTTGCCCATGATATGAGCACCTAGGCTAACGGACTGCAGAAGAGCATTTACAGGCATACAAGGATGCCATAAACTGACACCGGATCCAACATGAAGATGTTGTGACCCATATGTTTCCCCTGTTCCTAGGGCAGGGTGAGCTGAACTGGTACCTAAACCTTCCTACCAACTCCATCAACAGTTGGCAGGACATGGAGGATGCCTTCTTGGCTACCTTTTGCATACATGTGGACCCAACTTGGTGCCACAGCTAGTTCATCTCCATTAGAAAGGAACCTAATGAACCTCTTGCAGCATTCAACCATTGGTTCTAGCGCACCTTGAAGCGGTGCACGGGACCTTTCATTCCATCTCTAAAAGTAACCATAAAGACTTATCTTAACGCGATGGACCCCTTAGTTGCCACTCTCCTTTGGAGAAAAACTACCACGAGCGACCGGGATACTTTGGTGAAGGTTTACAATCTAGCCTCAGAATTATCTCGTGGCCTCAACAAATCCTCGAGTGAGATTTGGCAGAGTACACCTTTCAACATGATCCCCGACAAAATTGTGTACACTGGGGGGTATAACCCCAATCTAGAAATGGGTGCCCCTGCGATGGCATTGAATCCCCCACCACCACCGATAGACCAGTAGGCCTGGTACGTTTATCCATCACAAACTCAAGAAATACCAGGTCTAGAAGCCTTCCCTTGGAATCAACTACAGTAGGCACAATAACTTCAAACACAACCGCCCGGAGTGCCCTTCTTTTAGTCATCCATGACTGGAGGATTGCCGCCCTCGACTCGAGTGAATTCTGCTACCTTCCCAGGAAACCAAAAACAACAACCATCACATTGTGATGCAAACACTTAGTTGACCACTGAGGTTGAATCCCTCCTACAAATGTTGTCTACCCTGACTGTGGACATGGGTCAGCTGAAGGCAGGGTCCTATGCACCCCAGAATTCTAATTCCCAAAGAGGGAATATCTTCTCCAGCCAGTGAAACAACAACGTCGGGGGAAGAAACTTCAACAACGTGCCTTGGCCCAATCAACAACAATGGAACAATAGCGCGAACACCGGAGGCCCACCTCTGAACCAAAATACTAATCAAAGTAGTGCTAGACCATCACATTTCACACTGGTCACAGACTTCCAACCCATGACCAATTGGTGTAGATTGCATGACATAGGCTCTCATAATGAGGTAAATTGTGCCACACTAGAGAAGGTCATCATGATCTCCCAGCTAGACAGACAACAATCACATGATGCTACTCCTCCAGAGCCTCTAGTATAGGAGTCAACTCATAGTGCATTCACCTACGAGACCATCTTCTTCAGAACTTCTGAGGAAGATGAAGAAGAATCTGAATTGCAAGGATTCTTTGATGAATCGATCCCACCCTTTGAGGCTAATGCCTTCACCAACCCGCAGACTCCATACAATACCTAGAGTCAGACTGGTAAAGGACCAGCTTACATGCCTACACCTCCCACTAGGGACATTCCTCCTTGGGATAACACAACTGATCAGCCTGCCCCTCTAAAAGATTCTAGCTCTAACCAAGCGAAAGACCTGGCCAAGGGAAGTCACCAATTCCTGGGAGGGAGATTCGACATTACAAAGGCATTAGAGAAGACCACCACCTCCATGACCTTGATGGAGGTTTTGCTAAACTATCCTAAGTAGAAGAAGTCTCTTCTGAAGCTCTTGAGAAACCAAGAAGCTGTCAGTCACCTGCCTAAGACTGTCTCTTTTGAGGATGCCAATGTGGCTATCTTCCGGGGAAAGAATAAAGATGCTCCCTTCCTACTAGGCCTAAATATCCAAGGTAAAAACATACACAACTGCTTAGTAGACTCTGGAGATTTGGGCAACATCATGCCCTTATCCATATGCCAGAAGCTCAGATTCCATCCCACCCCATCTAATGGTGCAGTGATTTAATTGGACAAAACTACCATGAAAATGGTGGGAGAATTGAAGAATGTTTGGATACATCTTATCTAGGACCCTAGGATAGCTAGCATAATCAATATCCAAGTGGTGGACATCCTAGAGACTTATGAGATGTTATTAAGTCAGAATTGGTCTAAGTCCTTGAACAGATATTTCTCGACCAACTTCTCCCACTTATGGATCCCCTGGGAAGGAGAATCAAACAAGATCCAGGTTGAGAGTGAGCCCCAAATGAAGCAGGCCCTTACCGAAGTCAGGAGGGTTAGTGAGGTCTTCTTCTCTTAGACTTCCCTCAGGGTGTATTGACCCTTTGAAATCCTAACATTCGATTTCACCCTCGGGGAGGATCCCATAGTTCTGCAAAGAACCCAGGACCTAGAAGAAAAGTTGAGGGTTGAGGTTGACTCTCAGGGTGCCGTAGAAACCCCTGCTACACTCTTATCTGGTACTTGGTGCTGAGAACACTATCAAAAACATTCAAAACTAGATTGTGGACTTTTCCTTTCTATCTCTACCTGACACATCGATGCCTTCCAAAATAAAGAACACGTAGTTGATTCCCCAGAGCCCAGTATTTCTACTAGAAGCACTCCTTCAGTGCCATTTCCCTGGGAACCTCAATTTCAAATGCTTCTGGAGGTAAACCTCACCCATGCGCCAACAGTGCAGGAGGAATCTCCTCCCAAGTATCCCAAAATAAATCCAAAGGCTACTCCCACTCCCTAGCTCTAGAACACAAGTAATGATTTGTGGACCCTCAAGTTCGACGGGTCCCGATCCAAACAAGGCTGCGGGGCTAGAGTAGAATTGATCAACCCGCAAGGGAAATCCTTCCTCTCATCCTACAGACTATAGTTCAACTACACCAATAATTTTATGGAGTATGAGGCTCTAGTCCTTGGACTCTTATTTGCATTAAGGAAAGGAGTCACCCGCCTCTGGGCTTTAGGTGATTCAGAGTTGATTGTCAAACATGTCCAGAGTCAGTATACATGTCATGACAAAAGACTGGCTGCATACTGCAATCAGGGTTGGAGCCTTATTGAAGATTTTGATTCCTTCAGTATTGATCTTATTCCCTGGTGACAGAATTATGTCCTAGATGCCCTTGCCATCTCTGCTAGTACACTTGAGCCCATAGCTGGCTCATGACTCTGAATATTTTTAGTTGAGATGATCCCCACCCTGTCCATCCTAGAAAATGTCACCCACTTTCAAGTTTTTGAGGACGATCAACATATCCTAGCCTTCATGGCCAATGTTGGTGTCTTTGAGGACCAGATAGTGGAGAAATGAGACCATGATGATACTGGACAGGGTGATGAAGATGATGGGATCATGGACCTACCAACTAACACCATCCTGAAGGGGATGGTTACACTTGAATGAATCTTTGACTCAAACCCTCAGGGATAAGAAAAGATGTCATCCTCCTCTGAGGGAGGAAAATTTGAAAAAGTAAACATTGGCTAGCTTGGTGAGGAAAAGATGATACACATTGGCACCCCTGAGGAGGAGAATATTCTCGCGGTTCTCTAAGAATACATAGACGTAATTACATGGGGATATGAGGATTTGAAAATATATGACACATCCATTATGACTCATACCATCCCCTTGAAACCTGATGCTAAGCCTTTTTGGCAAAAGCAACAACCGGTCAACTCACTAAATGAGCCTCTAATTCATCAAGAGGTGGAGAAACTACTGTCAGCCCAGATAATCTTTCCAATCTGGCATACTATGTGGGTTGCCAATTTGGTCCCTATGAGGAAAAAGAGTGGTGAAATTTGCCTTTGCATAGATTTCTGGAATCTAGATAGAGCCTCCAAGAAGGATAATCACCCTCTCCCCTCATTGGATGAGGTGTTGCAAATAGTGACTGGATCCCAAATGATGTCATTCTTGGATGGGAACTCCAGGTATAACTAAGTCATGGTTAAGTATGAAGACAGAGAGAAAACAATGTTCACCACCAAGTGGGGAACGTTTGCATACATGAGGATGCCCTTTGGCTTAATTAACACAAGGGCCACATTTCAAAAGCCCATGGAAATCATGTTCAAGGGCCTTGTGAATTGGTGCATAATCATCTACATGGATGATTTGACCATCTTTTCTCAGGACAGGCGTGACCATTCTGCCCATCTTTCTCAGATCTGTGAGAGATGTTGCTAGTATGGAATATCCCTCAACCCCAAGAAGTGCATATTCGGGGTCACTAAAAGGAAGTTTATCAGGCATATTGTCTCTGAGAAGGGTATATCCATTGACCCTGAGAGAGTTGAAGCACTGTTAAACTTACAAATGCCCTACAGCAAGAAGGAGATGCGATCTTTCTTCGGAAAGATCAACTTTGTCTGGTAGTTTATCAATGGATTCACAAAGATAGTCAAACCACTCAAAAAAATGATGAAAAAGGATACCAAGATTGAGTGGAGTCCTAAAGCAAAGTGGGTGTTTTCCCAGATTAAACAAATGATAACAGAGGCACCTATCTTGGCTAGTCCGGACTACTCCCTTCTATTTTACATTTACTCCTTTGCTTCGCCGCATTCTGCCATGAAAGTTTTGACTCAAAAGGTTGAAGGGGAAGAGAAAAAAATAGCTTTCATGAGATCCCCCTTTAAGAATGCCAATGTTCGGTATTCATCGCTGGAAAGGCAGGCCTTTTCCCTTGTGCACATCGTGAAGAAATTTTGGCATTATATATTCTGGAGCAAGGTGCATGCTATCATCTCAGACCAAGCCGTAAAGTCTCTGCTGATGCAGAGTGAGTTGGGGGAAAGATGGGGGAAATTTATGGCCATCCTCTAGGAATATGACTTGGAAATGTAGCCCATGAAGATAGTCCAAGGCCAGAGACTGAGTCGAGTGATGCCAGAAGAGCCTCCCTGCATAGAATGCCAAACTTACACAGTGGAGTCCATCACTCGAGACCTGTGGTATACTAATCTGGTGTACCTACTATTGAACAACAAATTCCTGGAGGGGTTACCTCCCAATAAACATCATTCCTGTAGATGAAAAGCGCTTTCTTTATGATCAAAAACTCTATGCTTTACCATAGGAACTATGAGGGAGTGTACCTTCGGTGCATTGACAGAGACCAAGCTGTGAAGATGATTGGTGAATTCCATGGGCAGCTTGGAACCAGGCATGGTTTAGTTGACACCACCACCCATCAGATCCTTTGGGCTATATACTATTGGCCCTATATATTTAAAGATGTCTACACTCACATTCAAAGATGACACACTTGCCAAACCATGACACATCATGAGCATAACCAGCTATGCCTTTACAACCAATCTTTAAGGCTAGGCACTTCACCCAGTGGGCATTTGACTTCATCAAATAATTCAACTCCAAATTGTTTTCCAACCACCGGTACATCCTAACTGCTACTGATTACTACACCCAATGGTCGGAAGCTATACCTTGCAAGAATAACACGACAGACATAGTTATTAGGTTCCTAGAAGAAAACATCATCACAAGGTTTGGAATGCCCTTTGCTTTGGTATGTGACAATGGTCTGACATTTTCTTTGACACAATTACTTGAGTGGACCTAAACTCAAAAGATCACTCTGAAGTTTTCCAGCAACTACTACCCCTAGGGGAACGGTGTTGCTAAATCTATGAATAAAAATCTACTTGAAGTGATAAAACACCTACTGGAATTCACCCTCTGGGTGCATCGCATTCAAATCAAGGTTGCCCTGGGAACGTCCCCATTCCATCTGGTTTATGACTAGAACCCAGTATTCCAAATCAACTTACAGATCCTAGTTTTGCAATTTATGCAGGAATTCAGCAACCGAGATAACATCGTGGAGGTTTAGCTCCTAAATCTAGTGTAGATGGAAGAATAGCGAGATGCAGCCCTTGAACATTTCATGTGTCATCAAGTAGTGGTAAAATGATGGTTTAACCGCAGAGCCCAATACAAGGCTTTTCAGATTTTGGACTTGGTCGTGCTGTGGGACAAGGCCCAGGAAAAGAAAGGTAAGCACACTAAGTTCCAACGGCTCTAGCTCAGGCCATATTTAATCTCAGAAATCTGCAGGGCAAATACTTACCACCTTAACACTATGACTAGAGAACCTGTCCCATTTCCCATCAATGGACAGTTTCTCAAACATTATTTTGAATAAGGTGAGATTTCCCAAAGTTGTATTTTATGTAAAGTCCTTGGCTTGTAAATATTTCTTTCCCGGTGCCTTGTTGGAAGGTACCTTGCCTTGTAAATAGTCTTGCTGGTCGTCCTTCAAGACCATCTTTTTTCTTGGTTGTTTTCATTTTCTTTCCTTCTTTTTGGGTTTTGGCATTTTGTTCTCCCTTTTGTGAGGATTGGAATGCTCCGCATAATATCTGGTCTCCGAGATGTTGTCTTTAACATGGTGAACTTAATAATCTATTGTTAGCATGATGGAATTGGTCTGGTCTCTAGAGTTATTTTATGAGTTTGATAGTGCATTATGAGAAATCTTCATTGGGTTTCTCTCTGAAATTCTGGCAATCAGTGAAACAAAAATAAGGGACAAGTAATCAGACACATTGAGGGTAGATCGGTTACACTAAGTTGGTTGACCCAAGTCTGAACTTTTAAAAGATTCTTTCTAGGTCTGGAGTTTTCCTCCATCATTCAACATATAAAAATAGGCAGAAGGGTGAAAGATGTACCACCATTAAAATTAGCTAAGATTAAGCTTAATGGTGAAAGAAGTACTGCCCTCCCACCTAGAAACATACAAAATAGCAAGAAAAGGGAAGTGGGACAAAACTCTGGTCTCCAAGAGAAATGAGAAAATATAATGACTTTGTGGTTTGATGTACTTAGTGCCTCTTCTCTACTCCTCCCAGAGGTCTTTGGCTTGGTTTTCCTTCCAAAGCACACACCCCACCACTGATGAAAAGATCATGGACTAGATCCTGCGTGACCAGATTTTCTCAGACATGTTACTCTTTGCATGTAAGATACTTCGAGTAACGATTTGTTCTAGTTTTTCTAACTAGAGATTCTATAAGTTCTCAAATGCTTTAAGGCATTTTTTCCAGATAGTCACCATTTGTTATGCCCTGCATCCCTGTCGCTATATTTTGTGTGCAAAATGTTGGGTCCCCCTTTTTTGCTTTCTGCTTTTGGCCCTTGCCTTGTCTTTTTTCTTTGTTTCCTTTGTTTTCCTTCTCCGGGGTTTTCTTCCCCGTGGTTTTGCTTCATTTTGTTGGTCTCTCGTGACTCTGGGACCCAGTCCCAGAGTCGGTCTTCCTTTGTCAGGAGCCAGATTTCAGACTCCAGGATTCTTCACCATGATGTCTTCTTTCCTTAAGATGGTATCGCCACATGGAATCCCCAGGCCCGGAGTCCAGAGGTCTATCTGTCCAAAGTTTGTGGAAGGAAAGATGACTTGCTTTTACCATGGGTATAAATAGAAGTTACCTGTCATATTCACATTTACTGTGACTAAACACTTGTGCGATTTGAGAGTGATTTGTAATAATTTAGCGGCAATCCAGTGCTAACCATTTCAAGATTTCCTGAGCAATTGCGAGTGGTCTATGCTGGTAAGTGGTGATCATCTAATGGTTAAAGCTATTGCAGAGAATTCATGGTGGTTTCCTTTCCTTTCCCTCCTTTTTTTTAGGTTGGTACCTTCCTCCCACTCAGCTTTCCTTCTTTCTAGTTTTTTTTGGTTTTGCATTGTTTCGTCTTGTTGTTTTTTCTTATGTTACTTTTTGGTTCGCCGCCCGTTGGTGGGTCAGCTCTGCCAGAGGGTTGTCCGCCCTCTGTGCAGATGTAGCATAGTCTATAGATGGTGTAGAAAGTTGTAAATATTTTGTGCATTGTCTACATTTTTGTGAATAGCCGCTCTGCGTGTCGTGTGTATATATGTAAATTTGATGTATATTATTGTGTATCCATCTAATCTACATGTATATACCCTTTTGGCTCTATTGTATATTAGTGTATATTCTATGTATATCTTCTTAGTGGTCTGTTGAGCTCACTATGCTGCATCTATTTTTGGTTTCTAATCCATGAGCTCACTCTGTGCGGAATACTGCCTGGTTGAAACTCGGCTCTCAGCCGGTTTCAACAGGTGGTTTTCTCTCTCCTCCATAAACTAGCCTGAATTACATTTATATCCCATGCACACATTTAAATTTTCCCAAGTGGCCTTCACTTTTCACGCATTCAGATAGTTGGCTCCGCCGCCATCACCATAACTCCTATTTATTGCTCACCTACGTGGCGCCCACATGGGTCTGACGGCTCACTTTTTGTGTACACCTTCCAATGGTTACTTCCCCAGGCTCTGGGTATCTTGCCATCAACCATCCTGTGTCCTTTTTCTGAGTGTGATAAAACCCCTCAGACCCAGATGGTTAGTTAAATTTCTAAGTTTGCAATATATATATGTATGCTTTCCAGAGTTTTTGGATGAAGATAACTTTTTAGCGGAAGCAAATGCCACGATGGTATGATATTTAGACCCCAGAGTGTTTGTATATCTATGTGTTCTGACGGTCACCTTGCCCTGTAGGTTTCTAGAAAAACAAGCTTTCAAACATGTCTAAAGCATCCACATCCTCACCACTCAAAAGTCTGGAACTTCCTTCTACGACGGTTACCAGAGCAGTAGTCAGGTCCAAAATGGAGAAGGCCCTAGAGAAACTACCCATGAGCATGAAATATGTAAAAGATGGCATTATCACTGGCTCCAAGATTGAATCCTAATTTTAGCTTATTACCGACACCAGCATTGGGACATGGCTCAAAATGTAGGCCTTGGTAAAAATAATGTACATCCAACGACAGGCTGGGGATCTATTGGCCATCAAAATTGGAAACTCCAGGATTCTCAAGGCAGCTTATTTCCTGTGCTCTGTGTAGTCACCAAAGCTTATTATTACACTTGTCACTCACTACAACACATCTATCTGGGCTGTTATGCTCACAGCCCCAGAGCCAATAGGGTATCCTACTCCCATGGTGTCCCTCGACCCTGATACTTTCCAAAGGGGCTTGGAGATTCCCCAATTTGACAAGCTAGTTGTGGTCACCTGATCAGATGCCTTGGCCAAATTCATGCAACTGGAGGAGGTGGCCCATATTTACATGAATGATAATTGGCTCAATGTCCCAAAGAGGGACCCCAAGAGGATGAAATTAGAGATCCCCAGATTTGAATTCAAAGAGAGCATCCAGATGGGGATGATAGCACTATGTCGAGTCTTCAGGAAACAACATGCCCAAGAATTATTCGGGTGGATGTATTACTTCTTGCTTGGTATAAGCACAGATGGGGAGTTTTTTTATTGGGCCGCCATAATATCAAACCATGTGGACTCTTAGTTCCTTCAATTGACCAAGAAGAAGAAGTTCTATATGAATTCTTATGTTCTCTGGGCCCTGGGACAACAATGACCCCACACCAATGGGTTAATTATAGAGGGCATACTCAGTATTGGCCAAGGACAGAAGGCCCCTTGGGACCATTTCCCACAGATTCAATGGGAGGCCAGCTTCCCTAGTTTTTACTAGGTAAATGATGCCTTCATTTACTACCACCTGCTTACACCTACCCGGGATGTAAGATACCGCCTATCCATAGAGGCGATGAATTTGGTCTGGAGCTACGGATATTACTACATCTAGTTTCAACAACATACTTACATAAGGGTAATCGGCTTCTCTGAGAAATGCTACTTGTTGCCTGAGCATTGCAGGGACAAGATAATCCTCCTAGAATATTGCAGGCAAATGATGGAGTTTCACGACTTCTTTGCCTTGAATAAGGTAACAAATATTCCATTCCCAATCACCTGTGGGAATTATTCATGCAGTTTTTTCACCGCCAAAGAAGTGAATAATGAGCTTAAGAGCTATAACCTAGCAGAATTTTACTTAGCACGGAAACATTTTGATCCGCATGGCAAGATTGTCGTGGCACTTCCCCAGGCATCAGAGCCCCATCAATATCATATGGAAGACTTCTAGGAAGATTTCCAGGATGACGTGGAAGTCCAGGGGTGGTATTATGTCAAGATGACCATAGGAATGATGGAAAGATTAAAGCTTCAGAGATTCCCGGAGGACTTCTCAGACACCGGCTCCATGGTAGATCCCCAGTACAAGGCAAAGGGGATTGATAAATTGGCCCTTCCACCAGTGAATTGGGATGCCTAGGAAGGGCCCACAATTGAGGAGTTCACTCGCAATATAGTTGAATGCAACCACCTCTATTTCAAAAGGTATGCCCCGGGAGTGTCCGCTGGGTGGCCCAGCCAATACCAAAGTTAACCTTGGGGGCTAGGACTTCTTCACAGAGAGAAGATAAAGGAAAAGGGATAGCCTCAACTCCTCCTATGTAGGAAGTCCCCATAAAAGAACAAATAAGGCAATCAGTGGCAGCTTCCCAACAAATGAGAGAGACATTAATCACATGGTTAGTAACCCTGGTGTCAATGGCCAGATCAATTCATCTTCCCTACTCTCCTTCACTGGCAGCCTTGATGGTTAAGGCAATGGGGGTGGACCCAGAGGAACAAGAAGCACTAAGGGATGTGGGGCCACCCTTAGTCTCAAGAAGAAAGAAGAGGCTCAATAAAAATCCCAAGGCAGAACCAGAGTTGGGGATGCCCCAGACCCCACAAGTTGAGATCCTCTCCTTTGACTCCCCAAAATTGGAAAGGGAACCAGAGCCTGCTGATGTCCCCACTAATCCTCCCTCATAGGATGAGTTCGATGATGTTTTTGCAACTGACGAGTTTGGGAGTCTACAGGGGGACATCGAGAAAATAGAGACTGAAGTCTAAACACAAGAGGAGGCTCTGGAATAGGAACCTGTGCAGGAGTAGGAAGAGTAGATGGAAGAAGAGAAAGAGATAGAGTAGGAGATCACCTCTGAGGTCTCAGAGATACAAAACATGGGAGTGGACCAACAAAAGTAGAGTGAAAAAATGACATACGCTGAGGGAACCAGACCTATGGGAGCATTCGTAACCTTTTCTGCCACGTTCCAAGTGCCACTCACTGGAGAAACCTTTGGGAAGGTAATAACTGTGGCCCAAACATTGAATCTTGGCCTGGTACATCCCCCATTGCCAAAGGACATACCAATGGAAGAAGAAACCTTGGAAATAGATGCCGAGGAACAAGAAGAGTGACAAGAGGAAGAAACCCCCAAGACAACAAATGAGGGTTTAGACAAAGAAAAAGATACAGAGGACAAGGCAAAAGAAAAAAAAATTGCCGGGTAAAATGTTTTCCAAGATGAAGAAAGGGAGCTGGGCGAGATTCACACCACTGAGGAGCAGTAGCAAGAAGATATAGGGGAAGAACTCAAAGAATAGACTTTGGAAAATAAGCCACCCCTACTACCTTAGTGGTTGATCGAAAGTAAGAAAAGAAAGGCTCCATCCACCCCCAGAGCTCATCTCTCCTTGGCCAAGATGATGGCTCAAGTCTAGAATCCACCAAAGTCCAAGAAAGCCCAGACTGTTCATACTCTTCAAACCAGGCTGTGCGAAGAGATAGTTGTGGTTGTGGCAACACCTCCCCTAGACAGTGATGAGGAAACTGCCAAAGTTGAAGCTTATGCTATCACGAAGATATCACTGGGAAAAATAGGAAAATAGGGTGAAGTGGACTTGTTGAAGGAAGTGACCAGAGCCGTGGAGGCTCGATATGAAAAGGAGGCCCAAAGCCTCAAAGTAGAAACGAAGAAGACTGCAAACCTTATGGGATTGCTTATAGAGCTAGCCCAGCCTATTAGTGCCATTCCTCTGGAGGCCTCCACATCTGATGCAAGATTACCACAGAGTGATATAGACTCCCTGCGAGCAATGAAGAAGAAGGCCCAAGCGATCGATGAGTGGGTCGCTCTGTAGATAGGAAACACTCGGTGCTTCTTGGTATCCACCCTCGCAGATTTGTATGTGGCTCGACACATTCTACATCAGGTGGAAACTATCATTAACATATGGGAGGGTGATATGGAAAATTATGAAGAATGGAAGGTAGAACTTGAAGAACTGAAGAACTCCTCAGTCTTGGGGAGGAAATGGTTTCTGATTCTGGGATCTTGGGAGAAGAATCATTCAATTTTGTGTGGACCCAAAACTCCAGACTTGACCTCACATTGGAGGTGCTCAAGAAATTGGTAGGGACTCTACATGATAAGATCAACGTGGTCCAATATTCTTCAAATTTGTACAAGGCATTTGTCGCAAAGGTCTCCGAGCTGGCCCATTCAACACTGATACATGCACGCTGGAGGAATACATCCTGGGGAAATTTGATGAGCTAGTGGAATCAAGATATCAATCCCCGAAAGGAGTGGATGGAAATCAAATGGAAAGACTAACTCGCATGATCCTTAGTGGTCATGATGTGGCAAAAATGGCCGATGAATTCAAAGGAAATGTTTTGGAGCTGGGGGAACAGATCGAGGTGGCCAAGTACCGGTAGTCTGGCCTCAAAGAGATTGATGAGGATGGAATCTCCCACCTCCTCCAGACCTTTAATGATAACAAAAAACAATAAATTTTCTCTGGGGGCCAGAGAAAACCCAAACATTTTGTATTCTTTATTCTTTCAGAGTGTAAGTTCCTGGATCCCGGAGTCCTGGATCCTAAATTTTGTATTCTTTTGAGTGATCTGTGTCCCGGTCCCCGAGGCCGACCGGTCACTTTCAAAAGTGGTTAATAAAGACTGTTAGAAGGTAGTTGGCTACATCAAGGCGTGTTGGATCAATAGTTGGTTTTCTGATAGATGACCTTCTCGAGGTGCCGTTCCAGATATACACGTGGCACATTGGAGACAAGGTGCCGCATTTCACATTTATGAGGCATGTAGCCTCGATCCCTGGGGGATAAAATTTCTTCCTTTTCTTTCTTGGCTCTCTTCTCAAGGCTAATTCTTCCACTCCACCTTCTTGTCTCATTCTTCTGACATGTTAGGCCTATTCTGTCTCAAGGCCTTTTGTAGAGTGGCATAGGTAGTACTGGCCACTATATAATATAATCTATTGTATAGTGTAATGTAAAATAGGGTTAGGGTTAGGGTTAGATGTGAATGTGTATAAATAGTAAGTCTGGGCCTTTTCCAAGGGTCAGAAAAATTGATGATTTTGCAGTCCATAGTAATAGAGAAGTAGTATTTTCATTTCAGTTGCAGAGGTCAATGCTCCTTGGTCTTTAAGCTTTTGGTAGTTAGATGCTCCCTTAGAGCCCCCATTGTACCACGCACCAGTGCTTGCTGGAAGAAGCATTAATGAAGAAGGGATTGTCCTTGCAATGATGTTGTTGACATTCAATCTTATGAGTTAATGGTATTTTATGTTTTATGTTCTTCATGTCTTTTGCTCTGATATTTTAAGTAGCTTAATGACCTCTTTCCCCTTGCTACTGATGAAATATGAACTGATGGTTGTGCATTTCTTTGGTATTTAGTGTATTATATCAGAGTGTTATTGATGTATTGAATGTTTAAACATAACTATAGGTAGATGAAATACTTCTAAACCTACAGGATCTTTTTTGATTTATTGGCTAAGTGTAGAATGCTTGGAGAAACCTCACCTTCCTGAATCCCTAGAGAGAACAAGTTGAAGAAACCAGCTATCCCCCTTGAAAATAGTCACATCTCCCAACTGAGCCCCACACTGTCGAGACCCGACACCCAAGTGCTTGGAGGCTCAGGGAATCTCATTTCCCTGAACAACCTTTGTAGGCCAAGTTGGCTAGTACCCCCGGTACCCGGTGACAACTTATGACTGTTGGCAGACCCGGTCACCAAAGCCCCGTCAACACACAGAAGTTACCAAATGGGAATTGGAGGTCATCCTTACCAAGAAAATCTCCATTCATAAAAAATATTGGGCATCCAAGCTTCATTAATCACTATGGGATTATAGGAATACTTGGAAATCTACTACTGGATTCACCCTATTTTAGTTAGTTTATGGTGACTCTACTATGATGCCTATTGAATTCAAGAATAAAACCTTACGGAGAATATTAGAGCTCAATCTGGATGTTACTGAAGCTCAACATGAGCACATACTCAACCTGAATAGTCTTGATAAGTGGAGGAAATCTGCTTTGTCTAACACAAAGTTGGTGTAGCAGCAATGTAAGAAATGACATGATAAATTTATTAAGGATAAGACATTTTTAGTTGGTGACTGGGCCCTCATATACGATTCTAGATACCATCACACTCCTGGTAAGTTTCAAATGTGCTGGTTGGGGCCCTATGAAATTTTTGTTGTTTTTCCCAATTGTTCTATTCAGTTGTCTACTATTGATCTTGTCCATTTCAAATTGCTGGTTAATGGTCAGCGACTTAAGTTGTACCATAAACCTTAGATCAAAGAGGATTTCATTCAACAATTTCAATTTGATAATGGTCAAGGGTCTCCTATAGAAAATGGATATGAGAAACCCCCTCATATTTGTACTTTTATTTAACAACGTTTACATTGCTCCATAATAAATACTTTCTTCAGGAAAGTACTTTCTCCACAATAAAGTCCATCTCATTATTTTTTCTCTTTCACCCATCCATCTCATTATTCTCCACCAATGAATGACAATTTTGCGTCGCCGCCAGTGCTTCATAAGGTTCATGTACACTATCCCTGATATTTAATTCATTAATTTGTTTTTTAATTGGCTGCGCTCTTGTCACATGTGCAATTGTGGGACCAATTACTCACTTAAGTTGGGGGGGGGAAATATTAGATTTTTTTATATATATTTATGTATGTATTGTGTGTTATTCTTTTTAAACTTTTTAAATGACTTGAAATTTTGCATGAATGTTGCCAAATTTAGCTTTTGTGATTTGACAACCTTGAAAAGAGCAATTTATTTCATACATTAATAGCAAGGTGGATAGTATAGACATGTGATAAGTAATTATGAATAATTAAATCTTGATATCCTATAGATTTGCACTCATATTCTCATGCAGAGCCTAAATTATTGAAACTCTTGAAGTTTCTATCTTTGAATTACCTGCAGCTTTGCACTCTCTGCAACTGTTTTGTGCTCGTTGATACTCTACGAAGATGGGTGGTGGTTTGGTTTGGTGTGAACCTATGGTTCATGATCTTTTGTTAAATGATTAGGCTTGCATGCCACATTTTCAAGCCAAGGGTTGGCTTGATTACATTCTGAAGCTCACCAACTAGGATGGAGAAGTGGCATTGTAGTTTTTAGACATACTTCATGATGGAGTGGCCACTGTCAAAGGTTTGAGGGTGTTGTTTTCACAAACAATTGTGGAAGAGGTCATGGGATTACCACATGAAGGAGAAGAATTCTCAGATAGCTTCCACCTGGGAACTGCTAGAGCATAATATCCTCTACATGCAGACCCACCATTAGAGGTTGACAAGAAGTAGTGTATCAGCAGGTTATCCCTACTAGAACTTTACAAGAAATGTGCAGTATATGTGATAAAATATTTCACTTGTGAGGGTCTTCAAGAATACCTCAATGCTATTCATTTCAAATTCTTAAGCTGTCTACGACATGATAATCAGCCCATAAATGTACCCAGTTTCTTGTTCAAGATCCTAAAGAAGAGGGCTTTACTGGTACAAGAAGGTAAGCCTAATATTGTCTCCCACCATTGTCTGATTAAGTTAATTGTTGAAAAATCCTTAAGAGAATAGTCAAACATGTTGTGGGAGATTTTATCTTGGGGGAATTTGACAAGGTAACCCTAAGTACTTTAAGGCATAGAGTGGGGAAAAGGGTCCAAGCAGAATATAGGGTTTTCAATATTATTGAAGAATTAGAACCCAGGTCTTCTTCAGGAAGAAAACCTAGGTTTAAGAACCCTGGGCATTCTCTTGAAGCCTCTACATCTGGGTCAGCCGAGAATAAGGGTAAGAAGAAAGTTTCTAAAGAAAAGGCTTCCTCCCCAACCAATGAAACTAGGGCTCCTGTGAAGGGAGAAAAGGAGGTAAAACAAGCTACCTTTGGTTCTTGTAAAAACACAAAGGGAAAAGACCCTGTAGCTCCAACTGCTTCTAGGAAATGAAAAATTGCTGACAAAAAGGAGGAAACCCCATTAAGGAGAAGCTGTAGGAGGAAGTAGAGTACAACCACAGATACATCATTGAAAAGGTCAGCTATTGACCCTGACATTTTTGGGTCAGGGGAGAAAGAAAGAGATGAACTGAGAGAAATTCAACATGAATTGCCTGGTGTGTTTCCTAAAGCCAAAAGAGGGTAGTCCCCTGAGGAAAAAATGAATTTAGAATGTATAATAATTGGTGATGATTCCAGCTCTGAGGAAAAAACCTATAGGTTTTAGAGAAGGGGCTCATCTTGCCATGGATTTCAAGTTGATGATGACCTCATTGATTTAGATAGTGACATCATATTAGAGGAGTGCTTTGCTATAGAAAAAGACATGCCAGATTCACCTCCTGTAGCAGTAGGGAGGAGTTTGTTTGAAGGAAATTTTGGTGTTGATATGAGATTTTTAAATGAGATGGCTGAGTAGGTTTTAAGTCAAGGATTGGATGCATTAGCTACAGCTACTCAACAATGTGGTAATTTTGAGAGGTCCATGGTAATATGGACGGACCCCGCAAAGGATGCACATCCAAGTAATGATAATTCAGCTGATATACAAGCAACAGGGGAAAACCTTGGTGAAGGTACTTGTTCAGATGTCCCCTTCCTTGTGATATTATTTTCTATTATTTTTCAGCTGAGTAATCAATTAGTGATGGAGAGAGAACAATGGAGACAACAGAAGAAGGTTTTGCACCAAGTCATTGATCAGACTTATCAAGAACTTGTGGAAAAGGAGGAAGAGGTGGATGAACTTCAAGAGAAAATAACTAAGGTAACATCAGTTATATTTGAGTTAATGAACTGTAGGTCTCCCTCTCTTGTTTATGCCATATTTCTTAAGAATAGTTGTTAAATTATCAATTGAATAGTATAATGAGAAATAAGTCTCCATTGTTAGAAGAACCCCTTGAATTTTTCCAAGCTTTTCATAGTTCTCCTGCAGCAATGAAGAATCTATTATGTAAATTTTTCCTCCACAACCTAGCTGTACCCAATAATAGGAATTGTAATCCCTTGCTGTATGTCAGGGATATCCAGTTAAGAGCCCTTATGTCATGGATTCAAAATGAGATAAGTAGGGAATCCCAAGCCAAAGCTTATAGGGAGTTAGAGGAATAAATTCCTCTCTACCCGAGGCCAGAAGCTAAAGACCCTAAGACTTATTATTATGATTGGATGAAAGTGGCTCAATCAGAAGAAAGAAGTAAAATCATTGGTCCTCTCAGAATGGTAGCTTTCAATGAGTATACTCGGATGGCTGAAACTGAGTTTCTTGAAGAAACAAAATCAATTCAATGGTGCTAAATCAACATGACTGAGGACTTAAGAAGCAAGGAACTACATTCACCCCTCAATTTCACAATGGAAAATAGGCAAGCTCCATGGTATGTTACCTTGGGCAGACTAAGGCAGAGTTATTGGGTTCCACTTACATTTCAGCCACCCTTGCTTATTTCCCCTCTATTGGCCAACTTAGAAAATTTGGAAGACTATGATATGGCAGGGGAAGTGAGAAGGTGGGAGTCAGAAAGGGACACAGTGGGATTCTACTAGAGCTTGGCAGGGGGAGGTATTGGTTAGAGTACAGCTACAGATCATAGAATGATAGTGAGGGTAAAGAACTACATGTTTACTAGAGGACCAACAAAAGGCAAAGCTGGGGGGAAATGATGAGGCTGATTTAATGCCTAATCTGGTTTATAATTTTATGTGTTTTTATTCTTAGGACTTGAGAAATTCATGAGCTTTCATAGGACTTCTTCGGATTGTTTATGCTTATATTTCAAAACTTCTATATATGTGTGTGTGTGCATTTTAAGTTTATGAATATGCTATCTATATGTTACATAGTTATATGGAATGAATCTTGTATCTTTTTGTCTTGCATTAAGTTGGGTCATTTTTCCTATAGCCATGTGATAAGAGAAAGATAGTGAAGAAAACTTGTTATGGATTCTATCTTGGATATGTATGCATGCTAATCTCTTGCAAGAAATGGCAAGTTAGCAGGCAAAGAAGAATCCAACATCGAAAGATGAAGTGGTGCCATAAAGAGAATAACTATTTTCAGGACTCATGATGATTCCACCACTCTTGATCGATAGCGGTTTTTGTTGTAGACTAGGTCAATGTGTAGTAACAACCATTATGGAGTAAATCCATCGATGGCACATTCCTAGATTCATGTGCAATTGAATATAGCTTGTTCCTGCATTTAAAGATGTTGATTGTGTATCTTTAAGATTGTCATATCCCTGATGTTGGGGAATCCTAGTTGCAAGGAGTTTTGTTTTAAAAGTTGTTGTTAAATAAGATGGAAGTTCTGATTCCTTAGTTCGTCTTTACAAGAATCCTTTTGTAATCGGGTAATAGAGAAAATACAATCTTGTTACTATATTTTGTATCTATGTTTTATGATTGAATAAATGAGATCTTCAGTTCTTAATCTCTGAGTTTTGTTTCATCCACTCTTCCGTGGGGGCCCACGCGGGAGGTAAACTTAGTTCATAGTTCAGTAGGAATTAGTCTTAAGTCATTTGAAGAATTTAGGAATTTTTTTCTCCTGTAATCATTCAGTAACATAACTGTTGGTTGTTCCTGCAACATAAGCAAGTAGTTAGTTTACTGTCATAGCATTTTCTCAGAGATTTAGATTAAATTATCGATTCTATTTCCTAGCTTAGTATCTCTTTCAACATTTTCATTACGTAAATATTAATGACACCTAAGATGGATTAGAGCATATACTTTTCTGATACCATTTCAAGCTTACGTCCCTCATCAATAATTCAAATGAGTTCATTATATTATTTCTAGTATGATAAGGATGTCCAATCCTTAGCTACAAGGGTATTATATTGACCAGTCATTGACTATGAAACTAGACATATCAAGAGACTCAACTTAGGTGGATTTGTATCTTGTGATCTTATAGCTTGTCTAAGATATTTTTGAATACTATTAATCACTTTATATTAGTATGTTGACACTCAATTATATAGTTACAATTTTGGAAAATACACATAAAATTTCATAAACTACAACCTTAGATAATGCATACAAAAATTAGGCTCTTGGATGAATTTCAATCCTTATACAAAAGAAAAGATTTATCGTTATTGTTGTTTCTTGTACTATACTAACTACTTTTCCTATAGCAACTATGAATCCCCTTATTTAACTATTTCATTTAAAAACATATTCCACTCTTTATGATCATCTATATTGTAGTTTTCTATGGTCAATAAGATCATATTCCATGTTCAACCTAATTTCAACATGTCTAATGATGATGTAGATTCAAGGATTCTATATCACATGGATCAATGATGACTCTAGTTGAGCAAAGAAGTTGTGGGCTCACCATGCACTTATTAAGGTAGAGGGACAATAGGTGATAAGGGCGCCAATAAATGTTATAGTAGATCTTATAGTGGTGCATTAAAAATATCATGTCAATGCTTATTTCCAAAAATATTTATTTGAATTTCAAAAAACAACCACTTATGTGATACTGCATGAACACACCATTAAACATGACTTAGTGCACACTTATTGGTCTTATCACTTTTTGGGACCATTTTGGACACCGTCGCAAGAAAAATGCTGACATGAATTCATATTTAACCATATGAACTCGAAAATGATTTTGAAAAATAAGGGACTTGACAACTATTATACAAAAATGAAATTGATTTGAAATATTCACATAAGATTTTAATATACGCTAAATTAGATCCCTCTCGCTAAATAAAAAATGAGAACCAATCAATCGATATCAATGTGCGAATGTGAGAAAAAAATAAATCCAAATAGATGTCTTCAATGCGAGCCTCAAAACAAAGGATGAGGCAGCCAAATAATTTGAAAATGGTCACCAAAAGAAATAATTCCAGTGCAGAGAAACAACCAAACTTGGCAATAGATAAATGTGAAATTAGAGGAGGGCTCTAGGTTACACCAATAATAAACACCCTCCAAAGTAAACACAAAAATGTTCAATGGAAAACTGATCACAATGATATGGAATCAAAGTGTCGAACCCAATGAAAACATAACAAAGCATAAAAACTTAAATTAGATACACATCTATAGATGCGCCAAATGAAATCACACATTTATTTCCAATCAAGTAATCTAGACTTATGTAAAAATTGTTAGGACCTTAAGCTATTGAAAAAATATTTTTAAATAAAAATAAGTACCAAAGATGGCTTTGATATCATATTAGGGTTTGTATCCAAACCACGATCCAATCTAGACACATTCACAATAAAGAATCAATACAAAAGATGATATTTTACCAATAAATAAAATGCATTGAGATGACACAATGTACAAGCATCATGATTATAAATGGAGATGCAATGAAGTACGGAACAACAATCGTCCACCTCAACAAAATTAAAATGCACCTAACATTATTAAATAATGTATAACGAGCACTTGCACCAAAAGAAGGTGAAAGAGGTACCCTGATAGGTCTTTGATGTAAATGAATAATTGATACTTTATATAATAAAAGAAAGTGTAGTAAAGTGTCATTCTACAAACATGTTTCATTGTAGCAGAAAGTCTTGTACATATTAGCATCCACTGTGAATGAAGTAAAGTTACGGTATTGTCGTACTATATTTTTTTTTGTATAAAAGGAAGATATTGCAACATAAAACAAATTAGAACTATTAAATTTACCTAATACTATACTAACATTGAGCTACCTTGTGAATGACCTAGATGAAAATTTATATCATATGCCAACATGAAGCAAACTGCTACTATAATTAGCAACACTATATGGCTTAGAGGGCAAGGAATCCATGGATGTTCCAACACTTATGTCTTTAGGCTCGATATAAAGCATAGCCTGTTTTATCCTCGCCATAATATTATTCATGGAGGGTCTCTTGTATCCTTCCCTCTACACACATTTAAGTTCCAAATTAAAAACATAATTGAAACTTTCCAACTTATTTTCACCCAAAACAAACCTCTTATCTATGATGTCTATCAGGTGATGAGGAGGGTTTTGGTCTGCCTCTCTATGGAGTACTACTTATCATGAACATATTGTTTTTTTGTCTTTCTAAATATAAAATGCTAAATTGGTTAAGATGGATGTGAAAATTAAATCTTACCCATCTCAGAATGTTTGACTTCTTCACAATCAACATCTTTGATTGGTCTTCTTCCACATATTATCTCTAACAAGACCGCTCCAAAGCTATACAAATTAGTTCTCTCTGTCAATTTGTTGGTGTTAAATACCTTCAATCAATCAATAAAAGTTACATTAACGATTAATCTCTAAGTAAGAAACCCTTTTATCAATTCAAAGTTTCAAACTGTTAGGTTAATTTTCATTGCAACCCAAAAAGAAAGTAAATTTGATAGGACATAAAAATCTCTACCCTGGATCCATGTATCCCATTGTTCCCTCTAATTGTGGTAGTCATATGAGAGATTGCATCATCTCAAAGAATTCTTGAAAGCCCAAAATCTATAAATTTTTCCATCATCTTCAAGTCCAGTAGAATGTTTGAACTCTTCAAATCTTTGTGAATGATTTTTGGTGTGCCCCTCCAATGCAGGTACTCTAATTCTTGAAATAAAACACATTCAGACGCAGTTTTAAACTATATTTGAGGGCTATAAAAGATGAAAAAATTAAAACCTTCTACAAATTCTTCTAAACAGAGTATATACCTTCTACTACATCTAGGGCTATTCAAATCCTATCTTTCCAATCTAGTGCAGAGGCATATGCAAAAGAACCTGCCAAAAAAATTATTTGAGATCCAAATGAGTTATCTTGTACCCCTTCATATGTTAAAAAATTTATACTAAAAGTTGTTAACACACCATAGAGGTGATCCCTAAGTGATCTTCCTCCCATGTACTCATAAAAAAACATAAGCTCCTTGGAGGAGTCATGGTAGCCAAGAAAACATACCAAGTTCTTGTGATTCACTCTCGATAGAAGCTCAATCTGCTTGGTGAAAAAATAACATAACATTAAAGCATTGCATAAATATAATTTTTATTTTAATTAGAACACAAAACATAGGAAGATATATGTAGTACCTCATTTAGGATCTCATCCACTCCTTTCTTGGATAAAGAGGACAATAATTTTACAATGATTTCATTGCCATCCTCTAACCTGCCATAGAATACAATTCCAAAACCCCTTGTACAACCTCTTCGCTGAAATCCCAAGTCACTTTCCTCAGATCTGCTATTGTAAGTGAATGACATCTTATAGGGTTTGGTACCTTGATCGATGTATATGAATTTGCATTTGGCTTTTGAATTCCAATAAAAAAACCAGAGAAAAAAATAAAACTAGAAGCATCTTGACCAACATTTATTGTCAATTGAACATTCATATTTATAGAGGATCAAGAAGAAATCGACCATCTCACCTGGCTTTCCAAAGATAGAAATGTCTAAATGTCAAGAATAATAGAACAACAAGGATGCCACCAATAATTGATGCAACCATTGGCCCTTTGTTTTTAGCTTTTGGCTGGACAAGATATTGATTCCCAGAGTACCTACAAATTATTATAAATTCCTTTTACTTTTGAAATGTTTCATGGTTACAACCTAAGATAATTGATGCTTAGTCACAACCTATTTAAGAGAGAGTCTCATGAAGGGGCAATGCAATCTAAATGATTTAAAAAAAAACAAAAGTTGGAACCTTTCCAAAAATGCCCAACAAACCATTTGGATAGCCAATTTCTAGTTGTCCCTGAAGAAGGGGGAAGAATATGTTGCAGAGAAGGGTAGAGTTAGAATTAATTTTTCCATCCAAAAAATTTAGAATTGTGGTTTGGAGAAGGATATGAAAATCTTAAAAATTTCATGCATCTTGGCCTATAGTCTAGTCAAAATTGTTAGGGAACAACATTTCTTTGTAAAGTCTATTAGTTTCACTTTGTCTTTTTCGTAGAAATAAATTTCTAAAGGAAAAGAACATAAGATTCAAAGGAAAATAATTTTACATACGGCTCACGCAAACTCCAGTGTAATACCCTGTAATTTTCCATTTTGATAAAGTATTAGTGTTAGATTAAAAAGCCTAAAGATTTTATGTTTATAATCCATGATTATCACTTTCAAGAAACGACCATCAAGATAACCTGAATAAATATCTCGAGAGACATAATATAATCAAGTTCACTGTCATTCTTCTTAAATTAGAACAAGAAGAAATTGCTAATGAATTGGTCTGAGGGGGCGTATGGGAATCACTAATGAGGAAAAGACCAAACCATGTAGGAGGAGGTTATGTTGTTTAGGGGGAATTTATTAGGTATACATTGTACAATGATGGTGCAAGTATGGCATGACAACAAAGGATGGAAAGAGACTGTGTCAAATCATTGGGACAATGTGAGCTACTAGATTACACAATATAATTAGTGTGAGAAAAAATTAAGGATAATAAGACCGACATTAATAAACTAAATTGTCAATAAATTTTGATAGAGATAGAGGTTCTTGGGAAGATTGTTGTAAGTACCATGAAACAAACCAGTGAATTGTAGGTAAAAAGGCATAGAGAAATGGAAAAATGTGAAACACTGAGTCATTGAAACAAGCCATTACTAAGCTAGGGTGACTTGAAAGGGGGATCATAAGTAGTTGAATGCATATAAGCATATATACATGCTTTTTTTTTCTTCTGTTAAAACAAAATTCCTTGAAACAACAAGGAAATGGGTTTATGTTGAAATGTTGAAAATGTAAACAACTAAGTGCAATATGTGCTTTGATACTGTATTCTATTCTTAACAAAATATCAGAAATGAGAATATCCGGGGATGTCATATGAATAGAAATTATGCGTGAGATGTAAAATTTACAAAGACATGTATGAAGGGTATGCAGTAAACTATTTGACAATATGTCTGAATGTAATGCGGAAGGATAGGCAAGGCAAACAATCTTTTTCATAAAATTCCTCGAAGATATTTGGGAATAACATTATCATAGGATACACTCAAACTGGATCTGCTAAAAAAAACCTACGCAAAGCTCAAGGAAAAGTGCTTGGTAGCCATAAAGTGAAACACATTAACTTTGCTAAAATCCTCATGGCTTGTACCCACATGGAAGCCATAGAACAAGGTATATATGATCATCAAATCATAATTTTAAGCTGATTTTACTCAAATGTTGAAGTCGAAGCTTCTCTAGAAGACATGTAAAAAAAATGTAGAAATAGAGAGAAATTCATATAAGGGTATGTGCACAAAGACGGGGGACCAAAAAGGGGTATAAGATGCCACTTTTTTTTTGAAATCAGCAAACTCTGAAATTCAACAAGAAATTGAGGATAGTTACACTCAAAATTTCAAAATGTGACAAAAACAAGAGTTGTTCTACTCCAAATCTACTTTCTAAATTACTAATTTATTTTAGAAATAGTGGATATTAAGGCCCTCAAAAAGGGGGAGCACAAAAAGTGGTCCTATTTTTTGTGAAAAACATAACATAGCATCTGGTGTGCTCTCCCTAAAATGTTAATTTTTTTATAAAAAAAATTTAACCGTTCTGGTGAGAAATTAGCTAATACCACCTAGTTTATCCCAGATTTTTCTACTAATTTTTTGATGAAAGTATTATTTTTTGTAATTTTTTGAAGTGGACACATTTTGAAAACATGAAATTTCTGTGTGCTCCCCCTAGAAATCATTGAAAACAAATCAAAAATCAAAACTTGTTTATTTTTAAAGTGTGTATAATGGAGTCTAGTTTCTGGAAATGTAATTTGTTTCAAAATTTGATGAACGAGCCAAAATCTAAGCCCAAATGAATACACATTGGTTTTTGACAAGAATCAGACATACTTACAAAAGAAATTAGAGATGAAAAGCTTAACATAATGAGAATTCAAAATAATTTATATGGTTAGATAGCTAACAGAGAGATCTACAATATCATCTTATCAGACTTTATCGTTATTGAACCACGTGTAAACTTGACAGGGAGCACACAAGAAAAAATGTTGGTTTTTTGAAGGTTTGCTGGAAAAAAAGTCTCAGACCTGTTTGAATCCTCCAAGATTTTGGTTTGGATCTCCAAGGTAAATACAAGCCTTAGGCTTAGTAAATTTCAATGTAGTTAAAAGCACGTACACACTATTTGAATATATGGTTTAAATAGCGCGCATGTCCTATAGCATGCACGCACTATGTAAATCATAACACAATCCTTAAGGGAGGGAGAGAGAGAGAGAGAGAGAGAGAGAGAGAGAGAGAGAGAGAGAATCTTAGGGGTCTTAAGGGGTCCTAAGACATAGTAATGTGTCATATGACCCCTTAAGACTCCTTAATGTGTACTACTGTAAAACCCCAAAATTGGCACCTAATAAATCAATCAATTTTGGTGCATTTTCTCATCTTTGAAGTCCTATTGTACTAGGCAAATTCTTCTCCTTATTGACTTTAATTGACTGAGTTTCAAATGTAGAAAACCCAAATTTGCATAAATCTGACATTACATTTAATTCCTGAATTTTCAATGATTATTAGCTAAAAACCCCTATGATTAATTTATTTAATCCTAAAGTCCTAAGTTCTTTTGATTAAATCAATTCCACCCCCTTTAGCTAATATACATAAAAGGAATTAAAAGGTTATTTAATTATTGGATGAATTATCCTCAAAAAGGAATTCCATAATTCCATGTGAAAGGACACTTATGTGGCAATAATTCACCCTTTTATTTAAATAATCTTTGCTTATTTGTCTCAAATGGAGAATGAAGAGACAACTATTTATTTTTAAGAAACTCTTCACTCTCTTTCCTTGGTTTTCTATAAATTGGACTTCTTTTCTTCATTAGAGAAGGACTTTTTGGAGAGCATCAATACTATAGGCAATTTACATTTGATTTTCATGTTTTTAAGCTCATTTGCATAATTAGGCTAAGATTTCAATTGGAATTAAAGATATATGCTTTCATTTAAAGATTCATTTCCATATCTAACATTTCAATTTGATGTTCTCAAGCTTTCATAGATTACAAGCAATTCAATTCTAGTTTAAGAGAAAATTCCTTTCATAGATTACAAGCCTTTCATTTCTAGACTAAGAGTATTTTCTTTTTGGATAGTTTAATTGCATTTTACTTCCATAGAGTAGTTTCAAATCATTCTTAGATTAGTGCAATTCAATTTCTTAGTTTAATTACATTTCTTTACATAGACTAGTTGCAGATTTCTCATAGAATGATGGCAATTCTTCTCTTCTTGCATTCTTAAATCCTCCATGTTAGCAATGGTCAGGTTTTTGGCTCTCGTTTTGAGGGTAAAAATCAACATCCACATCTAATTAGGAGGCAATAGGTCACCTCAATCGAATTTGTAGAGCAAACAATTCATGTTTGTCTTTGTGAATTAAGCGATTGTGTAAGGACTATGTTGTGTTTGTGTTGAATTCAGAGGTCCACATTAAGCATATAAAATTTTGGTGCCCATCGTGGGGTAGAATTTTTTTTTTTTGGCCTCATTTTCAAATTTGTTGACTATGTTTTTCAAGCTCTGTCGTACGTCTGTACTACACTGGTACAGAGTCTCACGCAAAGTTTTGCATCACGCTGTGCGAAGATTTTCTCCCAGTAGCACTTTCTCACATGAGAAAACAGAAAGCTTGCATGCATCAAAGCACTCTCTCACATGAGAAAGAAGAAAAATCATGTGCATCAAAACACTTTCTCGCACGAGAAAATAGAAAGCTCGCGCACGTTGAAGTACTTTCTCGCGTGAACTTTTACAGATAGGCATTTAAAATTCAAAAATTTTAATCTGTTATTTCTCTATTTTGACCTCTATTTTTTGCTCTAATTTTTTTGTTTCTAGTTTTTTGTTGCAGCATAACAGTGGTTTTCAGGTTCGCTTGTCAAAGATTAAAACATTCTAATGGTTTACTTGCAGGATGATAGTCAAAGACATTATTAAAATGTCATATTTGTTTACTACTTTTCATTCACATAGTCTAAATAGGGCTTTGTTAAAATTTCATAAGGATACCGATAGAAAAGTAGGGCAATAGGCTCTTCATTACATGGAAGTGATGCCCATGGATGAATCTGAAACCTAGATGTTGCTAGCATGACAGATACTTGGGGAAGCAAAGCAAGATAAGTGAATCTTTAGCACTTCTACTTGTTAGGGGATTATGCTCTTCTCTCCTTGAGAGAATCAAAAACCGAAAGATTTGTGGATTTGGTGGAGTGAAACTATCTCAATGATGAACATGCTTGATGTGTTTGTGTGAGGTGCAAAGGTAGAGAAGTATGCTCTTCTCTCATTGAGAGAATCAGAAAATCAAACCCTTGAATCTGAACCAAGTTGAGTCACCTTTAGAGGGCCTGCCAAAATTTGAACCTCCAGGAATGACCCAAGTGAGTACACACATTTTGTTAGTGATTCCACCTCACTCTAATAAATTATTCTTTGTTGTAGTCCAAAGACTCCAAAGCCATAGTAACTTCTTTCTCATTGATTTTGACTATCATCATGAGAAAGCCTTGTTTATCATACTGAGCGGTGCCACTCCCAGCCTTGCTTGCAAGAGTGTGTGACTTACAAGTGTTGGTGTGGCCATGAGGCCCCAGCTCTGTATTAGAGGCACTAGAGGTTATTGTGAATGGAATCCTATTAAACACTCTCTTAGTTAGATTCCTACCCGGTTCACCTCCGAAAGGAGGCATAATCTGTGCGCAGGGAGTGGGAAGAATCTCTCCCCTAGATTATCGACATAGGTATGCACCTAGATGTTTGAAGTGGTATATGATGCTAGCCCCTATTTAAGGGTTACCTTTGAACATATATACTTAGTCCTTGGAAACACCAAAAACACAGGCACTCTTTCGAGGGTGACACTGCTGTGTGAGGTGAACACATACGCATAAGATAGCGGGGCACAAATTTTGTCTTCTCAACCAATTGTCTTTGTAGGGATAATTGAGTGTTTGTTCTTGAGTCTTAAACTGTGTGTTATATCATTCAAACAAAGACTCCCATGTTTTTACCAAGTTTCTTTATCCTTGGTAGAATTGTTTTTGACTACTGTTTGCGTCACTACCTGATTGAAACTTTGTGTTTTTAAACGAATGCTTCGTCACCTTGAAACAGAGATTACTGATTTATATCATCTTAAAACTATCCTAAGCCTAGATATCTTGTTAGAAAATAGTTCACACTGTGTCCCGAAACCTGACCTTGTTGTGCTAGTCCAATTGACCCGTTATCTATTTTCGATCTTGTCAATCTTTATCTGCGTTGTCCTTATTCTGGGTTGTGAGAACAGGTTAGTTAACCCTGACTCAAGATCAAAGTCATTGCTATCTCCCTCTCAGATGGACATTATCTCCTTTTTGCTTTGGTCTTGGACTTAATCAGCACTTTAGATATCACTTTAGCACCTGTCAGTCAATTGGTTGTTTCATCATACCTCCTTTTCAATCTTCTAAGCAAGCGCATCAAGACAATTTTACAATGTCTAAAACCAAAGATGAGATTCTTAGGGAAGATTTATGGAAACAACTTTGAATTATGAGATCTCAACTCCAACGATTAAGGGAGGAATAGGATTCTCATGTCTCTTTAATTTCTTCCAACATGGGTAAATCTTGGTATATCAATCCCAATTTTTATCCTGAACAATGTGATGATGATCCCAATTTTTATCCCGAACAATGTGATGATGATCCCAATTTTTATCCCGAACAATATGATGATGGAAAATGTAATGATACCTATATTCCTAAGCATCATCTTCATGGTACACTTGTGCTTATTGGTAATGGGGGGTCGTATTGGATAGATTGTGATGGTGATCCATATGAGTCTGATTTTGAAAGAGACTTTGATGATTTTAATGAACAATACCTCTTTGATGCCTCTATTGAGGAAAATAAATCCTATCACACTGATTTAAAATGTCAATACTATAAGAATCTCTCCTCTAAAGATTCTCATGCTAAAAATAAAGATTGCACTCTCAAGCAAGATCATGTTAATGAAGAACCGATGCTTTGTAATGATTCCCTTCCATCCTCTACTTCCTCTGATACTCATACATCTCCTAGAGTTGCCAAATCTTCCACAAATCACCCATCTGACAGAAGTCCTAATGCTTTTCATGCTATTCCCTATAGTTATCCTCAAGGGCTACCTCTTAAAGAAACTCAAGCTAACCCTCCCTTGGTTGTGAATACTTCCAATAATGCTGAATCTAAAGAGCCTAAACCTTCATATTCTATAAAGCCTACTTTAGCTAATCCTTCCCCATCTCTTCCCAAACCTCCCATACAATCTCAACATGATTCCTTGTCCTTATAAGTGGCTCCATGTCAAGAGGACTCTAAAAATGATAAAGAAAAGAACATAAAGAAAGATCAAGATAAAAAACCCCCCATGTCATTCAACCCTTTTTATGATGATGTCCCTTATCTGTTTCATGGTTCTTTTGATCCCTTACACCCTTCCTCATTTGTCCCAATATGTCTTAAGTCTTCTCCTAAGCAAGATCAAGTTACTACTTACACCGTTGAGCTTATTGGCAATCAAAATAACCTTACCCCACTTACGCTTTCCAAAGATGATGCTTCTATTAAGGTTATTATAAATGGTGTTGTGACTTCCGATATTAAACCTATTGAAAATCAAGAGAAAAATTATGTGATTATGCTATCCAAAGATCCTTTTCAAGATCGAAGTCTTCCATCTTCTTGTTCTACCACTCCATGTTCGCTTTCACTTTCTACTCTTCCTAAATCTTTGCAAGCTTTGAACAATCTTATTAAAGAAAGTGCTCCTATTCAAGATGTTCACGATTCTATTGAAAATCCTAATGCTCCCTCTAAAGATGCTGATGTCCTTGGTTATCATATACATGACTATGAACTTACTGATTATCCTTTTGCCTCTTCCATGTCCATCCTTGGACCTCCTCCACCAATACTAAGGGCTTCACATTTTCCTTCCATCTTGGGTCCTTATGTCCCTCTATCTCCTATATTTCCTCAAGATCAATGTAGATGCATACCCTTGAATCCTTTTCATCCATCCACTCATCTAAACCAGTCATATTCTTCTTCTCCCTCCACAAATCCTAAGTCTTTTGGAAGAAACTTG
>MU224565.1:200280-257415 GCA_018584345.1 Thuja plicata | reverse complement strand
AATCGACATGGGGGCATAAAGTCAAAAGAGATATCTAAGAAGAAAATTGTAAGACAAGTATGGGTTCCAAAATCCATCATTGAAGATATTCTCTCTAAAACATCAAAAGGAAATAAAAATCCTAAGGATATATGGATTCCAAAATCTCTCTTGAAAGAGTCTCATGTTGAGAAACAAGTGAGGTTGACATTCAAGCTTCCAAAGGCTTCCACTTCATCCTCTTGCAAAAATACTCTCATTCCATGCACCTAAACTGCAACCTTTTCTATCCATTCACCATATTCCTTCACGTATTCCTTCATTCACATTTGATAATTATAACAAGTGCACTAATCCTATCATTGAGCGGTTGGATAGCCATGATGAACCAGAATATGGTTCACATTTCCTCCATTTTTTGTGCCACCCTTCAAGGTGTGTATTGATGTTGATCTTTCCTTCCTTTCCATCTACCCTTCCACAATCCTTTCATTCACTATTCTTTTACCTTCTATCCCTTTTCCTCATTTGTCTTTTCCTCCTATCTTCCAACCTCACTCGCTTTGCATAAAACTCTATCCTCCATTTTCCTCTTTCATCTCCCTTTCCTTATCAGGATCTTTGAGAATATCATTTTGAATCCTGGGCATATCATGGTTTATCCTTTCAAGGAGCATTATCTAAAAAGCTTGCCTTCTTCTGAAAAATTCAAAAAAAAAAAAAAAAGAAAGAAAGAAAGAAAAGTGCCTTGGTGAAAACCTGGAAATAGGCAATTTGGTAGCAAAAGTAAAGAGAAATAATTTTGTCCTATGGTGAAAACCACTCCCTTGTTGTGCCTTGGATAAGTACCATGATGAAAACCTAGCAATCAGGCATCATGCATAGTTCTTCTACATCTTCCATCCATTCCATCTTCTCTCTTTGTTCTTGACAATGTTGATCTATACATGAACGTTTGGGCTATCTTGTGAGCTATCTTATGATGATCTTGTTTTCATTCCTTTCATGTTTAGCCTTCATGTCTATCTTCCTCCATTAATTTTTGCCTACTGCTATCCCTTTACCCTTTGGTCTTCATCTAAAAAAAAAAATAAAGTGTAAAACAAGGTGCTATGAAGCCTCTTGGCATGTCTACTCCTTTGGACTGCATCCTTTCTTGCTCTTGCATTGCGCTTTTGTGACTTATTCTATGCTGGCCTTTCTTTGCTTATCGAAATGAGCTTTACATGATGTCTCATTTTCCCTAGCTTGAGTACTCTTGAGGAGTTTGCCTTTGAGGATTTCTTCCTTTCATTCTCCTTCATTCTCATGTCTTCCATCTCTTCCACCAGCTTTCTCGTCCCTCCTGTCCTCCACCTTGCTAGACATTGGGGGAAAACCATGGTGATCTTTCTTGAGATTTAGTAATCTTTAAAAAATTCTAAAAATTACAAAATCTTTAAAAAATTCTAAAAATTACAAAATCTTTAAAAAATTCTAAAAATTGAAAAATCTCTTTAAAAATCTAAAAATTGTAAATCTCTAAAAAATTCTAAAAATTGTAAATTTCTAAAAACCTAAAAATTGCAAAATCTCTAAAATTCTAAAAAATTGTAAAATCTTTAAAAAGACTAAAAATCTTTTGCTTTCCTGCTTTAGTGTGCTTTTGCTTTTAGTCATCTTTGAGATTTTGCTCAACCTCACATGGATTGAAACTGGTCATACTCGGGGGCATGTTCCTGGTCTAGGGGGCATTGTATTATCTTTTGGAGTCTTTCTCCTCTTGCATCGGTCACCAGTGGATCTCACTGTGTTTTCCTACCGATGCCTCGTAACACTTCATCTCTTCTTGAGACTCTATTTTGCATCAGTCACCAGGGGATCTCACTGCGTCTGCCTGCTGATGCCTAGATCTCCTTATCGATCTTCTTTCTTGAGAATCTCTTGTGATAGTCACCAGTGGTTCTCACTGAGTCTGCCTACTGCCGCTACCTTATTGAGATTTCTCGCATTATTTCACTATCTATTGTTTGGCTTCGATCCATTTGTTACTTGGGGGCATGGCTCCCCATTTCAATTTCTTTTTTGTTTACACTTGAGTCAATAATCTCGTCAACAGGACAACTCTCTACTGGCACAAACCGGTGTTTCTCAACACCTTAATCAAACAATGTTTTTCAACACACTATTTGGACACATCTATGTTTTTTTCAACACACATCAGATTTATCGCGACGTAAACATCTCTCGATAGCAATCAAACACATTGCACCCACAAGCACAACGGTGTTTTTCAACACCCATAACATAGACACATTCGTAAGCCTTGAAACATGTTGGGATATGATTAACTCCTTGGTATGCTGCCTATTCTTATGAATATCATTTGATATTTTCTTTGTCTACTGCTTGTTGGTGTGGTTTCGATGATCCGACAACATCAAATAAATAGGGTGTATGTGATAAGAACTTCTGCATTAAGGTGGAAAAGCCTCACATCCATTGATCTTGTTTATTTGTACGCCAAGGGGAAGTCAAAACTATCTCCTTGACTGTTATTGCTGTGTTTGTTTACTTGTGAACTTTTACTATATCAAATCAGAAACAATGTTCAGGTCACCTTGGCTTTTGTGTCTCGGTGCTTATGTTCATTTCCTATACTTTATCCGATGAAAGTCATATTCATATTCTTATGGTCACAGCGGAACCAGTAAGGATTGTATTGACTCTGATGATCCAAAAGCACCCAATGATGATAAATATGATGAGTCCAACAACCAAAGTCCTAGGATTGCATTTAGCTTAGGCTTGCATTTGCATTGTAGGCTTACATTCACATTTTAGGCTTGCATTGTAGAAGTTTTGGTGCTCTCTTCATTTGTCTTCTCATTCTTCAAAGGTCCTCATCTTTCATCATGGTTTCTTCTCGACTGCATGAGTGTTCGATCCTCTCTCTATCTTCATCTATATGCTCAATCAATTTTCATGATCGAAATCAAATTCTGACACTTCTATATATGCTTGTGCAGTCATCTTTCTGGCGTCACTCTCTTGTCAGGATTATCTCTTGTCATCATTTTCTCGGCTTATGCAATCTTTTCATCAAAGTCAACTCTAGTAAAATCTAGTCAACTATGGTCAAACATAATCAACAGGACCTCTCGATCGCTCTAAATTGATTTTTCTCTCTCTTGATCTATCTTTCTTTGTGATTTCTTTCTCTCATCACTATGATGTGTCTTCTTTCAATTTTGATCCAAAGGAGGCAAGATGATTGCATCATTGATCTTTTTGCATCATTCTCGAATCAGTCTAATCTTAATCAAAAGTCCCCATCGCTAGGGGCATCTCATCACTTGGGGCATATTCAATTTTTCATACCTTATGGTCAAAATTAGATATTCCATGATCTTGAATCTTTTCATCACATCATCTATCTTTCTAGGTATCTGAGCAATCTAACTCGGATCCTCAAGGATCACGCTTCATTCTAGAGACAATCCTAAATTGATTGTCTTTTGAGACAGGTATTGGAGCAATGTAACCCTGACTCCTGAAGGTTGAGCCTCATTCTGGGGACAATCTTGTAAAAGATATCAATCTCACCAGTGTCTGGGAAATCTAACCTAGACATTGGGGGACTAAGCTTCATTCTGGAGATGATTCTTGAAATCTCATTGGGTATTGGGGAAATCTAACCCTAATTCCTGAAAGTTATGCTTCATTCTGAAGATGACTCTCAAAAACTCTTTAGACTGTTATCTAGGTGATCTAACCTAGATCTCAGAGGGCTAACCTTTGTATTGGGGCAATCTAACCCTGATTCTGGAGATAGTCCTAGATCTTCATCAGCTCTTAGTGGACATTGGGGCAACCTAACCCCGATTCTGATCTTCACTTCAGACTATTCTTTGAATCAATGCGCTGCTCGCACATCAATTCAAAGAGGGGCAAAATGTAACACCCCAAAATTGGCACCTAATAAATCAATCAATTTTGGTGCATTTTCTCATCTTCGAAGTCCTATTGTACTAGGCAAATTCTTCTCCTTATTGACTTTAATTGACTGAGTTTCAAATGCACAAAACCCAAATTTGCATAAATCTGACATTACATTTAATTCCTAAATTTTCAATGATTATTAGCTAAAAACCCCTATGATTAATTGATTTAATCCTAAAGTCCTAAGTGCTTTTAATTAAATCAATTCCACCCCCTTTAGCTAATATACATAAAAGGAATAAAAAGGTTATTTAATTATTGGATGAATTATCCTCAAAAAGGAAATCCATAACTCCATGTGAAAGGACACTTATGTGGCAATAATTCACCCTTTTATTTAAATAATCTTTTCTTATTTGTCTCAAATGGAGAATGAAGAGACAACTGTTTCTTTTCAAGAATTTCTTCACTCTATTTCCTTGGTTTTCTATAAATTGGACTTCTTTTCTTTATTAGAGAAGGACTTTTTGGAGAGCATCAATACTATAGGCAATTTACATTTGATTTTCATGTTTTTAAGCTCATTTGCATAATTAGGCTAAGATTTCAATTGGAATTAAAGATATATTCTTTCATTTAAAGATTCATTTCCATATCTAACATTTCAATTTGATGTTCTCAAGCTTTAATAGATTACAAGCAATTCAATTCTAGTTTAAGAGCAAATTCCTTTCATAGATTACAAGCTTTTCATTTATAGACTAAGAGTATTTACTTTTTGGCTAGTTTAATTACATTTTACTTCCATAGAGTAGTTGCAAATCATTCTTAGATTAGTGCAATTCAATTTCTTAGCTTAATTACATTTCTTTACATAGACTAGTTGCAGATTTCTCATAGAATGATGGAAATTCTTCTCTTCTTGCATTCTGAAATCCTCCATGTTAGAAATGGTTAGGTTTTTGGCTCTTGTTCTGAGGGTAAAAATCAACATCCACATCTAATTAAGAGGCAACAGGTCGCCTCAATCAAATTTTCAGAGAAAACAATTCATGTTTGTCTTTGTGAATTAAGCGATTGTGTAAGGACCCCTTACAACCCCTTTAGAAACCTAAGAGTACATGTTAGGTTTCTTATGGGTAAAAACACATTACTCTATCTTATGACCCCTTAAGACACCTTAATGTATTCTAGGACCTGTTATGCCCTGCATACCCATCCCTACATTTTGTAGGAAAAATGTCGGTTCCCCCTTCTCAATTTTGCCTTTTTCCTTGGTTTCTTTTGTTTTTTTGTCTCCCTCCTGGCTTTTCTTCCATGAGGGTTGTTTTCTTTTGTCTCTGGGACCCAGTCTCAAAGTTTGTTTGTTCTTCTGAGTTAGCCAGATCCCGCACTCTGGGATTCTTTGTCATTATGTCTTCTTTGGTGAGAAGGTATGGCTACATGGAATCCCCAGGCCCGTGTCCAGAGGTTTGCCTTTGCCAGAGTTTGCGGAGAGAAAGAAACACATTTTTACCCTAAGGGTATAAATAGAAGCTACATGTGATTATCACATTTACCGTGATCAAACACTTTAAGCAATTAGAGTGATTTGAAGGCGATTAAGGCATTTTAAACAACATTTTTCTCCCTGTTCTTAGTGGTTGATTAAAAAGTGATTTGCAGTGCTTGTTTGTGGTCACTCGAAGGTTAACTTGTTGTAGAGTGCCTTCCATGCTCGTCTTTCCCGCATTCCCAATGTTTCTAGGTAAACCTTTGGCTCTGTTCTCTCTGGTTTTTTTCCTGGTTTTCTCTCTTGTTTGCTTTGTTCTGTTTCGTCTTTTCATTTCTAGTTTTGGTCTTGTCTTTGCCTCCCATTGGTGGGTTGGCTCTGCCAGAGGGTTGTCCACCCTTTGTGCAGTTATAGTTTAACATATATTTTTTACATTGTTGTAGAATGCTGTAAGTGCTTTTATATATTGTGTATATATTGTAGTCTTCCTGTACATTCTTGTATATACGTCTGTTGTTGCAGTAAGCCTGTGAGTTGTGCTTTGGCCCTCGTAGCACTTTGACTCCTATATTTAGTATATATTCTATGTATATCCTTTCATCTATATCAAGCTCATTGAGCTCCATCAATTTCAAACCAATTGATGAGCTCGTCAGAGAGGTATTCTCCACAACTTGAACTTGGCACCTCACTGGTTCAACCCATGGTGGCTTTCTCTCTCCTCTGTCATGTCATCTTAATGGCGGGATTAATTTGCCATGAATAGGCATTCAAATCCCATCCCATCTGGCATTTAATTCCCCTGTGTCAGCCCACTTGTTTCCATTAATGCCATTATGCCACCTACCATGTGGCCACATGATGACCCATGTCAGCCAAGTACGACTCTCCACCGGTCACATCAATAATGACTAGTTCTTTCAAAATCTGGGTGTTGAGAAGCCCCTGGGTCTTCATCCCATTTTGTCACCTAAACTAATGCCTCGGAACCCTCAGGAGTTTGTTAGAATCTAATCCTTGTTAACTTTAATGTTCTAGAATTTTTGATGCATGCTAATGTTTTTTGAGCAGGCACGAAATGGTGGTGAATTACCCAGAGTCCCTAAAAATATTGCTTTTATTATATCATGTATTGACGGTTCTCTGATCTTATAGGTTGCAAATAGATTGGTCAAAATGCCTGAAGTGATCACTCCTCTTGATATCCCAGAGCTGCCAACTACCTCCACTCAGGCAGCTACCAAAACTAAGGTAAAAAAAATGCTAGCCAAACTACTGCTAACTTCCAAGTACCAAAAGGAGGGTACTCTTGTAGGGTCCAAGGTGGACTCTAAGTTGCGAGATATAACGAACACAGAGCCCAAAATTTAGGTTGAAATGCAGGGCTTGGTCCAAGCCATATACCAACAAAGGACCACCAGAGATGATATGGAAAAATACTTGGCCACCTCCAGGATCATCAAAGCTACAAGTTTTCCCTGCTCAGTGCAAGAATTGGAGTTGATACTCCAACTGGCGATGCTCTACAATGCCTCCACTCAGGTTGTTTTGCTCACAGATCCCCAACTGCTACACTATCCAGTTACTATCATCAATTTGGATGCAGCTAACTTTGCTTCAGGGCTAGGGATCCCTCAACTCAAGGGATCTATTATTCTCTCCCAGTCCACATCATTAAAGGAGTTAAAGGAGGGTTCTCTCCTCTCTCGAAAACATCTCAACACCCACTGGCTAAAGTCCCCGAGAAGGGACTATAAAAAGATGAAGTTGGAGATTCCCTGTGGGGATTTTAAAGAACCTATCAAGGCTAGGATAATATTTCTATGTAGGCTCTTTGGAGAGCCCCATGCCCAATATTTCTCAGCATGGATGTATTACTTTATGTACTACATCACCACTTGCAGTCAAACATTCAATTGGGCAACCATCATTGCTAACCACATGGACACACAGATGAAGAGTATCCTCCAGACCTTAAAATTCCACATGACATCTTATTTATTATGGTTACTAGCCCAATAGAGACCTACCTTTTAGGGTTTGTAGACAATGGGTGTTCTCGAGAATGGGCCAGGCAAGTTGATGCCATGGGATCATTATCCCCAGGTCAAGTGGGAACTCAGTTTCCCAATTTTTTGCAGGGTAAATGATGCCTTCATTTACCAAAATATTTTGAAACTTAATCAAGATTCTGAATACCATTTATTGCAAGAGGCAATGAAATTGGTGAGTTCTTACGTGAATTACTTTATTTAATTTCAGCAGTACACATATATTTGGGTGACCAACCTCTCTTGGAAACCCTATCTTCTTTCTCGGTATTGCGGGGATAGAATAATTCATTTGGAATTTTGTCACTAGATATTAGAGTTGCATGCCCTCTTCACATTGAAGAAGGTTACCAACGTTCCATTCTCGATATCTTGTGGGAACTATTATTGTAGTCTTTCCATGAAAAAGGAGGCAGACAATGAATTGAAGAGTCTGGGACTAGTGGAATTTCACCATACCAGAAACAATTTTGATCCATTTGGTAAGATAGCACTAGCGCTACCCTAGGTGTCCCCACCACACAAAGATGATATTGAATATTTTTGGGTGGATTTCCAAGACAATTTTGATCTCCAGGCCCGCCAGCATTCACAGATGTGTAAAGGCTTGATGAAAGCCCTCGACCTTCAGTGTTTCCCGAAGGGTTTTTTAGATGACGGCCCCTAGAGAACCCATTGTATAAAGAATAGGGATTAGATAAATTAGATCTCCTTGTGGTGGATTGGGCCACCCTAGAAGATTTAAAAATTGAGGGGGTATGCTGCCCCATTGTAGAAAATAGTCACAAGTATTTTGAGCGGGCTACCCGAGGAGCACCCAGAAAGGACCAATTGTTCAGAGGTCTGCTTCAACCTCTAGAGCCGCAGGACCGAGCATGAGAAAGAGAAAGGATAAACAAGATACCCCAACCAAAGTACCTCCCAAGGGTTCATTCCCCATAATAGAACAAGTACAGGAGAAAATGGAGGCGTTGAGGCTAACAAGCGAGAAGATAAGTGCACAACTATCTGTCGGCCTCCTCGCAACTCCAATAGCATCTGCTCGCTCGGCGGGATCCCTGTCATTGGCCACACTTATGAGAAGGAAGAAATTCCCTGAGGTGGAGTTTTCAAGTATTATAGATAATGGGGCCCCACTAGTAAGAAAGAAAAATCATAAGGTAAACCCCACCCCAAGCAGAGATGCAGGCCCTAGTATGCCTAACATGCCCCGAATAGATGTCAGTTTGGATTCCACCAAACTTGAGAATATTTTAGATGCCTCTCCCTTGCATGATGACTTCAATGATATCTTTGGGGTGGATGAGCTTATGAACCTGCACTGGGATATAGATCACACAGTAGAGGAAATCACCACTCAAGTAAAAGAAGTCCCCACTGAAAAGGAAGTCCCAGAGCAAGAAGTTGCCGTAGAGTAGGAAGTCCGAGAAGAAATACAAAAGGATCTAGAGTGGGAGAAAACAATGGTCCAAGAGACTGAGGATGAACAAGGGAAAACAATAGATGAGAAATTGATGACTGAGGAAAGCAGACCCACGGGATCAACCGTACCCCCATTCATCACGCTCCAAACGCGTTTGGTTACTGCGGGTGACCAATTTCCCCAGAGCACATTTGGTGAGGTGATCACCCCAGCCCAAATGTTGATAGGCTAGGTACCTCAACCAGCTCCAGAAGACATTCCCACAAAGGAGGATATCCTAATGGATGATGCTGAAGAAGAACTACAACAACAACAAGACAAGGGGGAAATCCCCAAGGACATAAATGTCAATTCGCTCGATGCTGAGAAAGATGGGGAAATCCCCAAAGATACAGGTCATGTAGGTATCAATGGAGAGGGTATCGATGGAGAGGAGACCCCAGACATCATGAAAGAGGACACCAACAAGGCAAAAAATACTAAGGTCTCCAGAGAGAAAGAGCAGGAATAGGAGCAAGGAAATGAAAAAGAGCTCTATGATATTGAAGATATCAGGAATGCACCGCCAGACTTCGAAGGGAGTCCTAATACCTAGGTCTTGATAGAAAATCCACCCCAGCCACCCCAATGACTGGTAGAATCTAGAAGGAGGAAGGCCCTGGTGGTAGAAACTGGTGTTCAACTCTTGCTAGCCAAGATGATGGCCTAAAATGTAGAGGCCAAGAAGCCTTAGAAGGCCCAGACAGTCCATACCATTTGGACTGGTCTAGCAGGAAGTATATTGTGACAATTGCACCACCTCCCCTAGATGTAGATGCAGCCGTGGTAAGGCCTAAGTATTACGAGATCACAAAGGTAACACTGGGGATGAGAGATAAGCAAGGTGAGTTGGCCCTGCTGAGGGAGGCCACAAAAGTAATAGAGGGCCGGTATGATAAACAGGCTCAAAAGATGAAAGAGGAAAGAGAAACCAATGCAAATATCCTCACACTTCTGATAGAACTCACACAGCCCCTGGCCGAGATCCACCTAGGAGATTCTACCTTCAGAATACCACTCTCACAGGGTGATGTGGATACTCTAAGGGAATTGAAGAAGAAGGCCTAGGCTGTGGATGGGTGCATCACCAAACAGATAGTCATCGTAAGGAAATTTTTAGTGGTGTTAATCCCAGATCTCTATTAGATCAATAATCTCCTTAGTCAGGCAAACGTCTCCACTGTCCTGTGGGAGAAATACTTAGAAAAGTATGAAAGATGGAAGGCCGGGTTGGATGAAGTCTTCAATGCTGGGGAAGAAGCCATCACAGAGGTAGGAATTTTGGGGGAAGAATCGTATGAATCTCTCCGGGCCCACTACTCTAGACTTGGACTCAAGATTGAGGTATGCAAGCAACTAGTTAAGGCCTGAAGAGAGAAAGTAACTATGGCCCAGTATCCTTTGGGCCTATTCAAGGCATTTGTGGTAAGGGTGTCACAAGTTGACCCCTACACCACTGGAACATGCACCCCAGAGGACTATGTCCTTAGTAAGTATGATGAGTTCATGGAGTCCCTATATTAGTCTACTGAGGACTTTGATAGAGGAAGGTTATCAAGATTATCTAAGATGATGCTCTGGGCACATGATGCCGTGAAGATAGTAGATGGATTCCAGAATGGGGCTGTAGAAGTTGAAGAGAACCTTGAAGCTGTCCATGGCTAGTGGGATGGCATTAAGGATATAGATGAGGAAGGCATAAGTCAAGTTTTGGAAGAATTTAAAAATAGTAAAGGGCAATAAGGTTCTCTGGATCCTGGAAATTTTTACTAGTAGGATACATTGTGAAAATTCTTTATTCTTTGAGTGCAAGCTCCCAGATCCTAGATCCAATAATTTTGTATTCCTTTGATGACCCGCATCTAGGTTCCCCAGAGCCAATTGGTCATTATCAAGAATTTAATAAGGGTGTAAGAAGGTAGGTAACCCTAGAAAGGTACATCAACTCAAGGGATGGTTCTGAAAGGTGGTCTTCCCAAGGCACCGCTCTAGCATAACACTTGGTGCATCAGAGACAGTGAGCCACTTTTGCATTGATGATGCATGTAGCCTTGATCCCCAAGGGATCAGATTTCTTCTATTCTCCCTCTGGCTCTCTTCTCGAGGCTGATTCTTCCATACCTCTTTTCTTGTGTTATTCTTCTGACATGTCATACCTCTTCTCTCTTCAAGGTTGTTGTAATGTGGTGCAGTTAGTACTGGCCATCAGAAAATGTATTTATTGTTGAGTGTAAAGTTAAGTTAGGTTAGTTTTAGGGCAAACATCTGTGTATAAATTAAAAGTGTGACCTCATTCCAAGGGTCAACATAATTGATGATTTTGTAGTCCATAGCTATAGCACTTTCAACACTTTATTTCTTGTAGTTGCAGAACTCAATGCTCCTTAGTTCTTAGAAGCTCTCAGTAGACAGATGCTCCCTTGGAGCCATTATTGTATGCACCAGTGATGCTAGAAAACCATTAATGAAGAAGGAAGGATTCTTGCAATGTTGTTGTTGGTCTTATGATCTCTAAGTTAATACTCTTTTGTGCTGTGTGTTTCTAATGTCCCTTGCTCTAATGTTTTAAGTAGATTAACGACCTTCTTTTCCCCTCACTATTGAATATGTATGAATTGATGGTTCTGTATGCATTTAGTATTTAGTGTAGCATGTTAGAGCTTGGTTGATGTTTTAGATGTATTTGCACAACTATAAGTAGAATGGAATGCTTCTAAACTTGATGTATCTTTTGAAGTTTCTTTGATAGTCCAAATGCTTGCAAAAAGCCCTGACCTAACAAAATCCCCAGATAAGATGAGCCAAGAAAACTAGCTATCCCCCTAAAAAAAATAGTCACACTCCCAACATAGCTCTCGCACCATCGAGACCTGATTCACATGCTTAAAGTCCTAGATAATTTATTCCCTAGACAACCTTTATAGGAGAATTTAGCTGGTACCCCAGTACCTAGTGACAAATTACACTTTGTTGGCGGACCGGTCACAAAGTCTTGTTAACAGAAACTGGTGCTAGAAGGAGGGCATGAGCTCGTCCCCTTTGGAGGATTTAGATTTTACACCTCTTGAGGGTTCCCCAAGCCATAGTTTTAGGAAGTATACCTTTAGTGGGATTGGATCTTTTTCACCTTCCTAATTCGATAGAGTCCTTAGATCCACCACCAATCCTGGTATGTTTTTTGAACTTGAGCCCCCTACTCGAAAGAAGTGGACCCCACAAGCCAAGCCAACCAACATTGTCTGGGGATCTACTACATCTTAGAACACCCAAGTCTCCCAAACAACTTTGGGGACTAACGCTTAGTCCAGCTAGAATCCAACACCCCCGATGGCTGTGTACTTTGGTAACGTCTTGTTCCCAACAGGATAGTTTCTAGGTGCAACCAATGATCTTCCTACGCACTCGAAGAAGATCTATCTCCGATATAAGCACTTAGGCTCATGAACCACAGAAGAACATCTACAGGCATACAAAGATGCCATGAACCAACATTGGATCCAACATCAAGACGTTCTGACCTGGATGTTCCCTCTATCTTTGGGATAGAGTAGGATGAATTAGAACCTTAACCTACCCACCAACTCCATCAACAGTTGGTAGGATATGGAGGATGCCTTTCTGGTGGCCTTCCACATACAGATGGACCCAACATGGTCCCACAGCTAGTTCATCTCCATCAAGAAGGATCTGAATGAACCCCTTGTAGCATTTAACCATCGGTTCTAATGCGTCTTGAGGTGGTGCATGGTTCCTTTCATCCCATCCATGGATGTAACCATCAAGACATACCTTAACATGATGGACCCTTTTTTTGCCACTCTCCTTTGGAGAACCACTTTACCCACTAACCGAGATACTCTAGTGATGGTTTAAAACCTAGACTTGGAGTTGTCCCGTGGTCTAAACAAAGCTCTTGGTAGGATTGGGCAGAGCATGCCTTTCAACATGATACCTAGTGGAACTTCTTACCTTGGGGGATACAACCCCAATCAGGCAATGGGTGCCCCAGTAATGGCCACAAATCCCCCACCATTATTGATAGACCAGCAGGCCCAGTATGTATACCCATTGCAAGCCCAGATAACACCAGGTCTAAAATTTGTTCCCTGGAACTAGCTGCAACCAATGCAATAACTATCGACACAACCTATCGGAGTACCTTTCTTCCAGTCGCCTACAACTGGAGGATTACCATCATCATCTCTGGTAGCTTCTGTCACCTTCCCCAAGAACCAACCACAACAACCGTCACATTATGATGCGAACACCCAACTATCCACTGAGGTTGAATCCCTCTGTCGATTGTTTTCCTCACTGACTATGGACATGGGATAGCTGAAGGCGAGGTCTTTTGCACCCCACAACCCTAATTCCCAGAGAGTAAATATATTCTTCAGCTGAAAAAATACCAATGTTAGAGGAAGAAACTACAATGACGAGCCTTGGCCCAACCAACAATAATGGAATAACAATGAAAACACTAGAATTCCTCCTCTAAACCAAAACACCACTTAGGGTGGTACTGGACCTACCCATTTCATGCCAGTCACAGAAATTCAGCCCCTGACCAACTGGTGTAGATTGCACGATACTGACTCTCATTCCAAGGTGAATAGTGCCACACTAGAGAAGGTCATCATGATCTCCCAGCTGGACAGACAACAAGTTGTTGATCCCACTCCCTCAGAAATGTCTTCTCAAGAGGCTGCTCATAGTGCCTTCACCTGTGAGACCATCTCCTTTGGGGTAGACAAAGAAGATGAAGAAGAACCTAAATTGTAGGGGTTTTTTGATGAATCTATTCTGGCCTTTGAGGCCAATGCCTTCACAAACCCATAGACTCCTTACAACACTCAGAGTCAGGTTGGTAAAGGACTAGTTTACATGCCCACACCTCCTAAAGATACCCCTCCCTAGGACACCATAACTGATTGCTCCTTCCCACTGAAAGGTTCTAGCTCTAACCAAGCTAAGGAGCTAGCCGAGGGAAGCCAATGATTCCAGGGGGAGGTTTGACATCGCAAAGGTGTTAGAATGAACTATCACCTCCATGACCTTGATGAAGGGTTTACTTAACTGTCCCGAGAAGAGGAAGTCTCTTCTGAAGCTCTTGGGAAACCTAAAAGCTATCATTCACCCACCCAAGACTGTCACTTTTGACGATGTCAACATGACTATCTTCTAGAGAAACACTGAGGATCCTCCCTTTCTACTAGGTTTAAACATACAAGGGAAGAACCTACATAATTTCTTGGTAGATTCTAGAGCTTTGAGCAACATCATGTCCTTATCAATATGCCAGAAGCTCAGACTACATCCCACTCCATCTAAAGGTGTAGTTGTCTAGCTAGACAAAACTACTATAAAAATGGTAGCTAAACTGAGGAACATCCTAATTTAGCTCATCCAAGACCCCCAGATAGCAAGCACCATAGACATCTGGGTGGTGGATATCCCATATACTTATGAGATGTTATTAAGTCATAATTTGTCCTATGCCATTAACGAGTATTTCTCTACCAACTTTTCCCACTTGTGGCTCCCCTGGGAGGTGCAATCTAGCCAGATCTGGGTAGAAAATGAGCCCTGGATGAAACAAACCCTCACCAAAGTAAGGAGGGTAAATGAACTACTTTTCTCTGAGACTTCCCCCGAGGTGTACCGACCCCCAAAAATCTTGACATTTGATTTCACTTTTGAGGAAGATCCCATAGTCTCTTAGAGAATCTAGGACCTGGACAAAAAAATAAGGGGTGAGGTTAACTCAAAGGGTACCGCAGTAACTGCCACTACACTCTTGTCTGACACATGGTACCAGGTGCATTATAAGAAACATTCAGAACTAGAGTGTGAGCCTTGCATTTCCACTGCTACCCACCGTATCAATGCCCTCTAGGAAAAGAAACACAAAGCAGATCTTCCTGGACCCAATAATCATCCCGACAGTACTCCCATGGTGCCGCTTGTCTAGGAATCGCAACCACAAGCTTCTCCAGAGGAAAAACTCACCCACGTGCCATCAGAGCCAGAGGAAACTCCTCCCAACCTTCACTAAAACAATCCAAAGGCCACTTTGCCTTCCCAGCCCCAGGTAGTGAACAATGAATTGTGGACCCTGAAGTTTGATGGGTCCTGATCTAAACAAGGCTGTGAGACCAGAGTGGAATTGATCAACCCGCGAGGGAAATCTTTCGTTGCATCTTACAGGCTGCAGTTAAACTACATGAATAATGTCACAAAGTATGAGGCCTTAGTCCCCAGACTCCTATTTTCACTAAGAAAGGGAATCACCCACCTCTAGGCACTGGGTGATTTAGATTTGATCATTAAATAGGTCTAGAGCTAATACACTTGTCATGATAAAAGGCTGGACACATACCGCAACCAGGCATGGAGCCTCATTAAAGATTTTTATGCCTTCGGCATTGAACTCATTCCCTAGAAAAGAAACTATGATCCAGATGCCCTTGATGTATCTGCCAGCACCCTTGAGCCAATGATTGGCTCCCAGCTCTGAAATTTCTCCATTGAGATGGTCCCCACCCCGCCCATTCTAGAAAACGTCACCCTATTTTAGGTCTTTAAGGATGATCAACATATTCTGGCCTTCATGGCCAATGTTGGTGTCTTAAAGGACCAGATAGTGGAAGAAAGAGATCATGAAGATACTGGGCAGGGTGAAGAAGATGATGGGATCATACACTTTCCAACCAACACCATCCCTAAGGGGATAGTAGCACTAGAATTAATCTTTCACTCAAACCCTCAGGGCCAGGAAAAGATATCTTCCTCCTCTGAGGGAGGAAAATTTGAAAATTTTAACATCATCTAGGTTGGTGAAGAAAAATTGGTACACATTAGTGCCTCCTGCTCCCCAGAAGAGAAGGAGAAGATTCTCGTAGTTCTCCAAGAATACATAGATGTAATTTCATGGGGGTATGAGGATCTAAAAACCTATGACACATCTATCATGACCCATACCATCCAACTAAAACCTGATGCTAAGCCCTTCCAAAAAAAGCAAAGACTAGTAAACCCAGTGATTGAGCCACTAATCCACTAAGAGGTTCAAAAACTACTATCAGCTTAGTTTATCTTTCCTATCTGGTACACTATGTGGGTTGCCAACCTCATCCTAGTAAGGAAGAAAAGTGGTGAGATCTGCTTCTATGTGAATTTTCAAAATTTGAACAAGGCATCTAAGAAGGATAATCATCTTCTCCCCTCGTTGGATGAGGTACTGCAAATCATGAATGGATCTCAAATGATGTCCTACCTGGATGGGTACTTCAGGTATAACTAGGTCATGGTTAAGTATGAATATAGAGACAAAACAACGTTCACCATGAAGTAGGGAACACTTTCATATCAAAGGATGCCCTTTGGCCTGATCAACACAGGGGTCCCATTTCAAAAGGCTATGGACATTATGTTCGAAGGCCTAGTGAATCTGTGTATAATCATCTAAATGGATGATTTGACCATCTTTTCCTAGGAAAAGCATGATCATTCTGCCCACCTTGCCCAAATTTGTGAGAGATATTGTCGATATGCAATATGCCTCAACCCTAAAAAATTCATATTCAGGGTCACCGAAGGGAAGATGCTTGGGTATATCGTCTCTAAGAAGGGTATATCCATTGGCCTTGAGAGAGTTGAAGCACTTCTAAATCTACAAATTCCCGATAGTAAGAAGGAAATGAGGTCTTTCTTCAGAAAGATAAATTTTTTTTGGCGGTTCATATCTGGATTCGCCAAGATAGCATAGACACTCAATGAGATGATGAAGAAAGATGCAAATATTGAGTGGAGTCTTGAAGCAAAGCGGGCATTCACCTAGATTAAAAAAACAATCATGGAGGCACTAGTCTTGGCTAGTCTGGACTATTCTGTCTCCTTTCACATATACTCCTTTGCTTTGCCACATTCTTCCATGGTAGTTTTGACCTAGAAGGTCAAAGGGGAAGAATGACCAATAGATTTTATGAGCTCCCCCCTTAAGAACACCGAAGTCTAGTATTTGCCTTTGGAAAAGAATACCTTTGCTCTCATCCGCACCGTGAAAAAATTCTGGCATTATATTCTCCTTAGGAAAGTGCACGCTATCATCTCAGACTAGGCTGTTAAGTCTTTGCTCTTGCAGAGTGAATTGGGTGAAAGACAGGGGAAATGGATGGCCATCCTCCAAGAGTACGATTTGGAAATGCAACCCATGAAGATAGTCTGAGGCCAGGGACTATGTAGAGCGATGGCAGAAGGAACTCCAGACATTGAATGCAAAACTTATATAGTGGATTCCATCACTCAAGATCTATGGTATACCAACTTGGTATACTTATTGTTGAATAATAGATGCCCAGAGGGGCTACACCCAAACAAACATCGCGCCCTGTGGCTGAAAAGTGTGCACTTCATGATAAAAAATGGAATGATTTTTTGTAGGAATTATGAAGGGGTATACCTTTGGTGCATAGATAGGGACCAAGATGTGAAAATGATTGAAGAATTTCATGGGCAGTTTGGAGCCAGGCATGGCTCAGCTAACGCCACTGCCCATCAAATCCTCTAGGCTGAATACTATTGGCCCTGTATCTTTAAGGATGTCTATACTCACGTTAGGAGGTGCCATACTTGTCAAACATCAACACATCATGAGAGGAACCCAACCATGCCTTTGCAACCGGTCTTCGAAGATAGACCCTTTGCCCAATGGGAACTTGACTTTATTGGGGAAATCAACCCCAATTCGTCTGCCAAGCTATGGTACATTCTGACTGCTACCGATTATTGCACATGGTGGTCTAAAGCTATTCTTTGAAAAAACAACATGACAGACATAGTTATCAAATTCCTGGAAGAAAACATAGTCACAAGATTTGGAATGCCATTTTCTAAAGTGTGTGACAACGGTCTGACATTTTCTTTAGTGTAATTACTTGAATGGACCTATGAAAGAAAGATCACCCTAAATTTCTCCAGAAACTACTACCCCCAGGGTAATGGTGTGGCTGAACCTACCAAGAAAAATCTACTTGAGGTGATCAAACATCTGTTAGAATAGAATCCCCAGGAGCGGGATCAAAAGCTTAGATTTACTCTTTCAGTGGATCATATCAAAATTAAGGCAGCCCTGGGGACATCCCCATTCAATCTAGTTTATGGCCAGCATCTAGTATTCCCCATCAACCTAAAAATTCCAGTATTACAGTTTATTTAGGAATTCATCCACCGGGATAACATTATGGAGGTTCGGCTTTTGAACCTGGTGTGAATGGAGGAACAAAGAGATGCAGCCCTTAAGCATTTTTCATGTCACCAAGTATTAGTAAAAAGATGGTTTGACCAAAGATCCTAGTACAAGGCCTTTTAGATTGCAGACTTGATTCTCTTGTGAGACAACACCTAGGAAATGAAAGGAAAGCACACCAAGTTTCAATGGCTCTGGCTCAGACCATATCTGATAGCGAATATTTGTGGGGCAAATACTTATCACCTCAAAACTATAACTGGAGAAGCCGTCCCATTTCCTGTCAATGGGAAGTTTCTCAAGAACTATTTTGAGTAAGGTAGGTGGTGAGTTTGTCTGAAGTTGTACTATATGTAAAGTTCTTTCCTATAAATATCTTTCCCCGTACTCCATTTGGAGTGCCTTGTAATTAGTTTTGTTGGCCATCCTTTGGGACCGCCTTTCCTTTTGTTTTTCTCTTTTTTTCTGGTTTTCTTTTGTTTTCTTTCATTTTCTATGTTCCCAGTGTGTTGCCTTCATCTTGTAGATAGGTATGCTTTGCACGACATCTAGTCTTTGGAATGACACCTTGTGTGTTCTGGTGAGTTTGGAATCTATCGTTAGCATGGTGGAATTTGTCCATGCTCCAGAGTGATTTTTTAATATGGTAAAAGGTTATGGGTAATCTTCATCACATTCACATCTTGACAGTCCAGACATTAGTTAAAAGAAAATTTAAGAATAAAGTAATCAGACACATTGAGGGAATATCGGTCGCACTAGTTGTTGACCAAGTCTGAAAATCATTAAAATATCCCAGGTCCAGAACATTCTCTTATATTTGGTAATTTAAAGTGGATGGAAAGGTGAAAGAAGTACCATCATTAAAATTAGCTAAGCTTAAGGTTCACAGTGAAAGAAGTACTATCATTAAAATTAGCTAAGCTTAAGGTTGGTGGTGAAGAAGTACCGCCTTTCCATCCAGAAAAGAAAAGGAAAAGAAAAGAACTGAAGAATAGAGAATTTTGGTATCCGGGGGAAATGTGCAAGATATGATGACTTTGGTTTGATTTTCTTAGTGCCTCCTCTCTGCTTCTCCCAGAGGTCATTGGTTTGGTTTTCTTTCAAAGCACACACTTCACAACTGACGAAAGACCGAAAGATCAAATCAGTGGTGAGTCTAATTTTCTAAGACACCTCACACTTTCCAAGAAGAATGCTCCAGGTAAAGATTAATTCTAGTTTTTCTAACTAGATATTCTAAATTTATCAAATGCACAAAGGCATTCATCTAGATAGTCACCATTTCTTATTCCCTGCATACCCGTCCCAACATTTTGTAGGCAAAATGTCGGGTCTCCCTTTTTTATTTTTCCTTTTTCCTTGGTTTCTTTTGTTTTCTTTGTCTCCCTCTGGGCTTTGCTTTCACGGGGGTTGTTTTTTTTTGTTTCTTGTCTTCTTTTGTCTCCAGGACCTAGTCCTGGAGTTTGTTTGTTCTTCTGAGTCAGCCAAATCCCAGACTCTGGGATTCTTTGTCATCATGTCTTCTATGGCGAGAAGGTATGGCTACATGGAATCCACGAGCCTGGTGTCTAGAGGTTTGCCTGTGCTGAAGTTTGCGGAGAGAAAGAAACACATTTTTACCCTAAGGGTATAAATAGAAGTTACTTGTCATTTCACATTTACCACAATCAAACACTTTGAGCAATTAGAGCGATTCAAAGGCGATTAAGGCAATTTAAATGGTGTTTTTCTCCCTATGCTTAGTGGTTGATTAAATATTGATTTATAGTGCTTGTTTGTGGTCACTTGAAGGTTAACTTGTTGCAGAGTGCCTCCTATACTCATCTTTCTCACATTTCCCATGTTTCCAGGTAAGCCTTCGACTCTGCTCTCTCTGGTTTTTGTTTCCTAGTTTTCTCGCTTGTTTTGCGTGTTTGCTTTGTTCTGTTTCATCTTTTCGTTTCTAGTTTTGGTCTTGTCTTCATCTCTTGTTGCTGGGTTGGCTCTGCCAGAGGGTTGTCTGCCCTTTGTGCAGTTATAGTTTAGCATATATTTTGTACATTGTTGTAGAATGCTGTAAGTGCTTCTATATATTGTGTATATATTGTAGTCTTCTTGTACATTTCTATATATACGTCCATTGTTGCGGTCAGCCTATGAGTTGTGCTTCGGACCTTGTAGCGCTTTGAATCTTGTATTTAGTATATATTCTATGTATATCCTTCTATCTATGTCAAGCTTGTTGTGCTCCATCACATCCAAACCAATTGATGAGCTCGTTAGAGAAGTATTCACCACGACTCAAACTTGGCACCTCGCTAGTTCAAGCCATGGCAGCTTTCTCTCTCCTTTGTCATGTCATCTTAATAGCAGGATTAATTTCCCATGAATGGGCATTCAAATCCCATCACATCTGGCATTGAATTACCCCATGTTAGCCCACTTGTCACCTTTAATGCCATTACACCGCCTATTACATGTCCACGTGACGACCCATGTTAGCCAAGTACGGCTCTCCACTGGTCACGTCGACAATGGCTAGTTATTTCAGACTCTGGGTGCTAAGAAGCCCCTAGGTCTTCATCCCATTTTGTCACCTAAACCAATGCCCTAGAACCCCCGGGTGTTTATCAGAATCGAATCCTTGTTAACTGTAATGTTCTAGGATTTTTGATGCATGCTAGCATTTTTGAGAAGGTGCAAAATGGCGGTGAATTCCCCAGAGTCCCTAAAAATATTAATTTTATTATATCATGTATTGACGGTTCTCCAGTCTTACAGGTTGCAGATAGATTGATTAAAATGTCTGAAGTGATCGCTCCTCTTGATAGCCTGGAGCTATCAACTACCTCCACTCGGGCAACTACAAAAACTAAGGCTGAAAAGATGCTGGCCAAACTACCACTAACTTCCAAGTACCCAAAAGAGGGTGCTCTCATAGGGTCCAATGTGGACTCTAAGTTGCAAGATATAATGGACATAGAGCCCAGACTTTGGGCTGAAATGTAGGGCTTGGTCCAAGCCATATACCAACAAAGGACCACTGGAGATGATATGGAAAAATACTAGGCTACCTTCAAGATCATCAAAGCTACAAGTTTTCCCTACTTGGTGTAAGCACCAAAGCTGATACTCCAACTGGCGACGCCCTACAACACCTCCACTCAGGTTGTTTTTCTCATTGATCCCCAACCACTACACTATCTAGTGACTATCATCAATCTAGACACAACTAATTTTTCTTCAGGGCTAGGGATCCCTCAATTCAAGGGATCCATTATTCTCTCTAGGGCTACGTCATTAAAGGAGTTCAAGGAGGCTTCTCCCCTCTCCAGCAACATCTCAACACCCACTGGCTAAAGTCCCCGAGAAGGGACTATAAAAAGATGAAGCTAGAGATTCCCCACGGGGATTTTAAAGAACCTATCTAGGTTGGGATCATATTTCTATGTAGGCTCTTTGGAGAGCCCCATGCTTAGGATTTCTCGACATGGATGTATTACTTTCTATACTTTATCACCACTCGCAGTCAGACATTCAATTGGGTGGCCATCATCGCCAACCACGTGGACACACAGATGAAGACTATCCTCTAGACCTCAAAGTTCCACATGAAATCTTATGTATTATGGGCACTAGCCCAATAGAGACCTGCCTTTCAGGGTTTGCAGACAATGGACATTCTCGGGAATGGGCTAGGCCAGTTGATGCCATGTGATCATTATCCCTAGGTCTAGTGGGAACTCAATTTCCCAAAATTTTTGTAGGGTAAATGATGCCTTCATTTACTAAAATATTTTGACACTTAATCAGGATTATAGATACCGGTTATAGCAATAGGCGATGAAATTTGTGAGTTCTTACAGGAATTAATTTATTCAATTTTAGTAGCACACATATATTTGGGTGACCGGCTTCTCTGGGAAACCCTATCTTCTTCTTCGGTATTGCGGGGATAGAATAATTATTTTGGAATAATACCCATAGATTTTAGAGCTACATGCCCTCTTCACATTGAATAAGGTTACCAACATTCCATTCCTGATCTTTTGTGGGAACTACTCTTGTGGTCTTTCCACAGTAAAGGAGGCAGACAATGAACTGAAGAGTCTGGGACTGGTGGAATTCCACCATACGAAAAACAATTTTTATCCATTTGGTAAGATAGCACTAGTGCTTCTCCAGGTGTCCCCACCACACAAAGATGATATTGAAGATTTTTGGGCAGATTGCCAGGATAGTTTTGATCTCCAGGCCCGCTAGCATTCACAGATGTCTAAAGGCTTGATGGAAGCCCTCGAACTTTAGGGTTTCCTGAAGGGTTTTTCAGATGAAGGGCCCCTGGAGGACCCATTGTATAAAGAATAGGGATTGAATAAATTGGATCTCCCTTTGGTGGTTTGGGCCACCCCATAAGATTTAATAATTGAGGGGGTATGCCACCCCATTGTGGTAAATAGTCACAAGTATTTTGAGCGGGTGTGCTTGAGGAGCACCCGAAAAGGACCAATTGTTCAGAGGTTCGCTTTGACCTCCGGAGCTGCAAGACCCAGCATGAGAAAGGGTAAGGATAAAGAAGATATCCTAGCCCTAGTACCTCCCAAGGGTTTTCTCCCCATAATGGCACAAGTATAGGAGAAAATGGAGGCATCGAGGCTAACGAGCTAGAAGATAAGTGCACAACTAACCACCAGCCTGCTCGCAACTCCAATAGCATCTGCTCGCCCGGCGGGATCCTCATCATTGGACACACTTATGAGAAGGTAAAAATTCACTAAGGCAGAGTCTACAAGTATTCTAGATACTAGGGCCCAACTACAAAGAAAGAAAAAGTAGAAGGTGAACCCCACCCCAAGCACAGAGGCAGGCCCCAGTATGCCTAACATGCCCCTAGTAGATGTCAGTTAAGATTCCCTTAAACTTGAGAATATTTTAGATACCTCTCCCCCACATGATGACTTTGATGATATCTTTGGGGTAGATGAGATTATGAACCTGCACGGGGATATAGATCACTCGGTAGAGAAAATCGCTGCTCATGAAAATGAAGAGGTCCTCGCTGAAAAGGAAGTCTCGGAGCAAGAAGCTGCCGTAGAGAAAGAAGTCTGAGAAGAAATACAAAAGGAGCCAAAGCAAGAGAAAAAACTAGTCCAAGAGACTAAGGATGAACCAAGGCAAACAATAGATGAGCAACTGATGACTAGGGAAACTGGACCCACGGGATCAACCGTACCCCCATTCATCACGCTCCAAATGCCTTTGGTTACTCTGGGTGACCAATTTCCCCAGAGTACATTTGGTGAGGTGATCACCTAGGCCCAAATTTTGAACCTAGGCTAGGTACCTCAGCCACCTCTAGAAGACATTCCCATAGAGGAGGATATCCTGGTGGACGATGCTGAAGAAGAACTACAACAACATAAATATGAGGGGGAAATCCCCAAGGACATAATTGTCAATTTGCCCGATGCTGAGAAAGATGGGGAAATACCTGAAGATACAGGTGATATAGGTACTAGTGGAGAGGAGAGCCCAGACATCATGAAAGAGGATTCCAATAGGGAAGAAAATACTGAGGTCTCCGGAGAACAAGAGTAGTATAGGAGCAAGGAAATGATAAAGAGCCTGATGACACTGAAGAAGTTGGGAATGCACCGCTGGAGTCCAAAGGGAGTCTTGATACCCAGGCCTTGATAGAAAAGCCACCCCAACCACCCCAATGGCTGGTAGAATCCAGAAAGAGGAAGGCCCTAGTGGTAAAACTGGTGTTCCACTCTCCCTGGCCAAGATGATGGCCTGAAATGTAGAGGCCAAGAAGCCTAAGAAGGTCCGGATAGTCCATACCCTCTGGACTGGTCCAATAGGAAGTACAATTGCAAAAATTGCAACACCTCCCCCAGATGTAGATGTAGCGGTGGTAAGGCCTTAGGATTATGCAATCATAGAGGTAACACTAGGGAGGAGAGATAAGAAGGGTGAGTTGGACCTGCTAAGGGATGCCACCAAAGTAATAGAGGCACGGTATGATAAACAAGATCAGAAGCTGAAAGAGGAAAGAGAAACCAATGCAAATCTCCTCGCACTTCTGAAAAAACTCACACAACCCCTGGCCAAGATCCTCTTGGGAGCTTCTACCTCCATACTACTATTTGAACAAGGTGATGTGGATTCTCTAAGGGCCATGAAGAAGAAGGCCCAGGCTGTGAACGCTGGGGAAGAAGGCGTCATAGAGGTTAGAATTTTGGGGGAAGAATCATATGACTCCCTCCGAGCCTAGTACTCCAGACTTGGCCTCAAGATTGAGGTATGCAAGCAACTGGTTAAGGCCCTAAGAGAGAAAGTAACTACAACCCAGTATCCTTTCGGTCTATTCAATGCATTTATGGTAAGGGTGTCACAAGTTGACCCCTTCACCACCAGAACATGCACCCTAGAGGACTATGTCCTCAGTAAGTATGATGAGTTCATGGAGTCCCTATATCAGTCTACCAGGGACTTTGACAGAGAAAGGTTATCAAGATTATCTAAGATGATGCTCCAGGCAGATGATGCCATGAAGATAGTAGATGAATTTTGGAACAGGGCCAGAGAAGTTGAAGAGAAGCTTGAAGCTCTCCGTGGCCGGTGGGATGACATTAAGGATATAGATGAGGAAGGAATAAGTCAAGTTTTGGAAGCATTTAAAAATAGTAAAGGGAAATAAGGTTCTCCAGATCATGGAGATTTTTACTAGCTGGATACATTGTGAACATTCTTTGTTCTTTGAGTGCAAGCTCCCGGATCTCAGAGTCCCAGATCTAATAATTTTGTATTCCTTTGATGACCCGCGTCCAGGTTCCCTGGAGCTGACCGGTCATTATCAAGTAGTTAATAAGGGTGTCAGAAGGTAGGTAACCCCAGGAAGGCACATCAACTCAAGGGATGTTTCTGAAAGGTGGTCTTCCCAAGGCACCACTCTAGTATAACACCTAGTGCATCAGAGATAGTGAGCCACTTTTGCATTGATGAGGCATGTAGCCTTGATCCCTGAGGGATCAAATTTCTTCTATTCTCCCTCTGGCTCACTTATCAAGGTTGATTATTCCATACCTCTTTTCTTTTCTTATTCTTCTGACATGTCATACCTCTGCTCTCTTTGAGGTTTTTATGTGGTGCAGGTAGTACCAACCATTGAAAAATGTATTTTATTATTGAGTGTAAAGTTAAGTTAGGTTAGTTAGGGAAAACATCTATGTATAAATAGAAAGTCCAACCTCATCCCAAGGGTCAAAAGAATTGATGATTTTGCAGTCCATAGCCATACCTCTTTTAACACTTTATTTCTTTTAGTTGTGGAGCTCAATGCTCCTTAGTTCTTAGAAGCTCTCATTAGATAGATGCTCCCTTGGAGCCATTATTGTATGAAATAGTGATGCTAGAAAACCATTAATGAAGAAGGAGAGATTCTCGCAATACTGTTGTTGGTCTTCTGATCTCTGAGTTAATACTCTTTTGTGTTGTATGTTTCTAATTTCCCTTTCTCTAATGTTTTAAGTAGATTAACAACCTTCTTTTCCCCTCGCTATTGAACATGTATGAACTAATGCTTATGTATGCATTTAGTATTTAGTGTAGCATGTTAGAGTCTGGTTAATGTTTTAGATGTATTTGCACAACTATAAGTAGAATGGAATACTTCTAACCCTGACATATCTTTTGACATTTCTTTGATAGTCCAAATGCTTGTAGGAAGCCTTGCCCTAACAAAATCCCCAGATAAGATGAGCTAAGAAAACCAGCTATCCCCCCGAACAAAATAGTCACACTCCCAACTTAGTTCCCACACCATTGAGACCCAACTCTCATGTGATTGAAGGCCTGGAGAATTTATTCCCCAGACAACCTTTACAGGCAAAGTTGGTCGGTACCTCAGTACCTAGTGACAACTTACACTCTATTGGCAGACCGGTCACAAAGTCCCATCAACAGGACCTGTAATATGTATTATTAGGGTTCCTAAGGGGTTGTAATGTGTCTCCTAGCACCCATTAATGGGTCCTAAAACCCCTCATGACACCTTACAACCCATTAGGAATCCTAAGAGTTCATATTAGGGGTCGTAAGGGGTCTTATGGTGTCTTAAGACATACTAATATGTCCTTTGACCCCTTAAGACTTGTTAATGTGTACTCGAAACCCTAAGATGTATTCTTAGGGTTCCTAAGGGGTCATAAGGTTTCTCAAGGGGTCCTCAAACACACTAATGCACCTTGCAACCACTTAGGACCCCTTACAACTTCTTAGGAAGCCTAAGAGTACATATTAAGGGTCATTAGGTGTCTTAAGGGGTCCTAGGAACCATTAATGTATCCTTCAACTCCTTATGACCCTTAAAAATCCTTAAGAATCCTAAGAGTACATCCTAGAGGTCGTAAGGTGTCTTAAGGCCCGTAGCAGGACTCCTTAATGTGTCCTATGACCCCTTATAACCCCTTACAACCCCTTAGTAAGCTTAAGAGTATATCTTAGGGGCCGTAAGGGGTCTTATGGTGTCTAAGACACATTAATGTGTCATATGGCCCCTTACAACCTCTCTCTCTCTCTCTCAGGTGTGTTTGTGTGTGTGTGTGTGAGAGAGAGTAAATATTAGGGGTCGTAAGGGGTCATAAGACATAGTAATGTGTCCTATGACCCCTTAAGACCCCTTAATGTGTACTAGGACCCCTAATATGTATTTTTATGGTTCCTAAGAGGTGCTAAGGTGTCTTAAGGGGTCCTGACACCCATTAATGCATCCTACGATGCCTTACAACCCCTTAAGAAGCCTAAGAGTACATCTTAGGGGCCTTATGTGGTTGTAAAACACATTAATTTTTCTAATGACCCCTTAAGACACCTTAATGTATACTAGGACCCCTAAGATGTATTATTAGGGTTCCTAAGGGGTTGTAAGGTGTCTTAAGGGGTCCTATGATACATTAATGACTCCTACAACTCATTATGAACCCTTAAGAACCCTTTGGAATCCTAAGAGTACATATTAGGGGTTGTAAGGTGTCTTTAGGGGTCCTAAGACCCATTAATGGGTCCTATGACCCCTTATGACACCTTATGACACATTAGGAATCCTAAGAGTACATATTAGAGGTTGTAAGAGGTCTTATGGTGTCCTAAGACACAGTAATATGTCATTTGACCCCTTAAGACCCATTGATGTGTCCTAGGAACCCTAAGATGTATTCCTAGGGTTCCTAAGCTGTTGTAAGGTTTCTCAAGGGGTCCTATGACACATTAATGCATCTTATGACCACTTACGACCCCTTAGGAAGCCTAAGAGTACATATTAAGGGTCGTAAGGTGTCCTAAGTGGTGCTAGGACCCATTAATGTGTCATTTAACCCATTATGGCCCTTACAATTCCTTAAAGAAGCCTAAGAGTACAACTTAGAGGTTGTAAGGTGTCTTAAGGGGTACAAGGACCCATTAATTCATCCTACAACCTATTATGACACCTTATGACCCATTAGGAAGTCTAAGAGTACATCTTAGGGGTCGTAAGGGGTCTTATGGTTTCTTAAGACATAATAATGTGTCCTATGACCCCTTAAGACCCATTAATGTGTACTAGGAACCCTAAAATGTATTCTTATGGTTCCTAATAGGTACTAAGGTGTCTTAAGGGGTCTCAGGACCCATTAATGCATCCTAAAACCACTTATTACACCTTAGGACATATTAGGACATACCAATATGTCCTAGGATCGCTTAGGAACCCTTATCATACATCTTAGGGGGTCCTAAAGGGTCATAATGAATTATATAACACATTAATGTGTCTAAGGACCCATTAGGACCCCTTACTACCCATTCTAGGACCCCTTAACATTTTTTAGTGTATGGTAAAGGTTCTTAAGGGGTCATAAGGGGTCATAAGGGGTCTATGACCCCTTATGACCCTTTAGGACCAATTACCATACATATTAAGGGCCCTAAAAGGTTGGAAGGGGTCATAAGGGGTCCTATGACACAATAATGTGTCTTGAGACCCCTTATAACCCCTTAGGACACATTACCATTCACTAGTGTATGATAAAGTGTCTTAAGGGGTTGTAAGTGGTCTAAGGGGAACTAGGAAACAATAATGTATCATAAGATACCTTAACAACCCTTATGACCCTTAAGATGTAGAGAGAGGGGTATTCAAGGGTCCTAAAGGTTCATAAGGGGTCCCAGGACACATTAATGTGTCTTAGGACCCATTTTGACCCTTAGAAAACCTTAGGACCCCTTACCATTAATTAGTGTATGGTAAGGGGTGATAAGGGGTAATAAGAGGTATAAGGGGTCATAGGGCACATTAATGTGTCTTAGGAACCCTTGAAAATAATTACAACCCCTAAGGTGTAGAGAGAGGGGTCTTCAAGCATCGTAAGGGGTGATAAGGGGTCCTAGGATACATTAATATGTCCTAAAACTCCTTATGACCCCTTAAGACACCTTACGACCCATTATCATACATCTTATGGATCTTAAAGTGTGCTAAGGGGTCATAAGGGGCTCTAAAAACATTAATGTGTCCTAGAACACCTTAAGATGTCTTATGATATCTTACCATACATTAGTGTATGGTAAGGGGTCCTAAAGGGTCTTAAGGGATCCTAGGACACTGTGATGTGTTCTAGGTCAATTTAACAACCCTTATGACACCTAATATGTAGAGAGAGGATTCCTAAAGGGTACTAAGGGGTAATTAGGGGTCCTAGGACCCCTTATGACCTATTTTCTCACATCTTAGGTGTGCTAAAGGGTCCTATGGGGTCATAAGGGGTTCTAGGAAAAATTAATGTGCCATAGGACCCCTCAAGACCCCTTACGACCCCTTAAGACCCCTTATGACCCCTTACCATACCTTAGTGTATGGTAAGGGGTCCTAAGGGGCCTTAAAGGGTCCTACAATATAGTAATCTATCCTAGGACCCCTTAAAACCATTGAGGACCCTTTAGTACCCCTTACAATTAATTATCTTATTGTAAGGGGTCTTAAGGGTTCCTATGACACATTAATGTGTCCTAGGACCCCTTAATACCACTAACAACACCTTAGAACCCCCAACTATTCATTAGTGTGTGATAAGGTGTCCTAAAGGGTTGTAAGGGGTCTAAGAAGTCCCACGACACATTAAAAACCCTTACAATCCCTAAGATTTAGAGAGAGGGGTCCTCGAGGGTCCTAATGGGTCATAAGGGGTTCTAGGACACATTAATGTGTCCTAGGATCCCTTATGAACTCTTAGGACCCCTTATCATACATCTTAGGTGTCTTAAAAGTTTTTAAGGGGTCATGAAACGTCCTAGGACACATTAATGTGTATTAGGACTCCTTAAGACCCCTTACCATTTATTAGTGTATGGTAAGGGGTCCTAGGGGATTGTAAGGGGTCTAAGGGGTCCTAGGACACATTAATGTGTCCTAAGACCCCTTAAAAATCCTACTACCCCTAGGATTTAGAGAGATGGGTCATAAGGGGTACTACGACACATTAATTTTATCGAGGACCCCTTAGGACCCCTTACCATGCATCTTAGGGGTCCTAAAGGTCCATAAGGGGTCATAAGGAGTCATAAGACACATTAATGTCTCTTAGGACCCCTTAAGACCCCTTACCATTAATTAGTGTATGGTAAGGGGTCTTAGGACACATTAATGTATCCTAGGACCCCTTGACAATCCTTACAACCCTTAAGACATAGATAGGGGTCTTAAGGGGTCATAATGGGTCCTCACCTTCTCTCTCTCTCTCTCTAAAGAGTCCTATGACTATTAATGTGTTCTAAGGGGTTATAATTGGTCCTAAGGGGTTGTAATGGGTACTAAGGGTTCCCAGGACCACTTATAACCCATTAGAACCCCTTAGGAAACATTAGGACACATTAGAGCCCATTAGTGTGTCCTACAATGATTAATGAATTTGAAGGGGTCGTAAGAGGTCCTAATGTGTCCTAAGAGATCCTAATGGGTCCTAATATGTCCTAAGAGGTTTTAAAGGTCCCTGAAGCATTGCAGGATCACTTAAGACCAATTATGACTTATTATATGATAAAACAACTTAGAAATCTAAAGAGTATCTTACGGTGATTAATGCTCTCTCTCTCTCTAATGGGTCCTATGACTATTAATGTGTTTTAAGGGGTCCTAATGAGTCCTAATTTGTCCTAATGGGTCCTAAGGGGTTGTAATGGGTCCTAAGGGTTCCTAGGACTACTTAGAACCCATTATAGCCCATTATGAAACATTAGTACACATTAGAACACATTAGAGCCCATTAGTGTGTCCTACAATGATTAATGTGTTCTAAGGGGTCTTAAGAGGCCCTAATGTGTCATAAGGGTAATAATGGATCCTAAGGGGACCTATGACCACTTACAATGTATTATGACCCCTTATTATACATTAAAACCACTTAGCACCCTAAAGAGTGTCCTTAATCAAGTCAATGGATTAGGTAATAATCAATAGTTCACTGAAAATCATGTTGAAGACCATGTACTGATTCTTGAAATTTGGCTAAGTCTGAAATTTCCTAAAAACCCTCAAAATCCAGAATCTTTATCTTAACTCCTATGGAGCTGAAACCACTCTCAAACATCCTGGAAGTATATACATAGAATGTAACTTAAGTATAAGAAAGGAATTTCTTCCTCCGTCCCTTAAGCATTTTCATAATGTTACACAGCGCGTGCACACTATAGGGCATACGTGCTATTGTGTTTGATTAACCAAGCCTTAGGCTCAAGAAATCCAAGCCATAGTGCATGCACCCTATTTCTTATGGGGGACCAAAAATTTTTTGGCACCTTTTTGGTCCCCCAACTTTGTGCATATACCCAGAACAAGGTATAGATGACCATCAAAGCATCATTTAAAGCTGATTGTAGTCAAATATTGATGTCAAAGCTTCTCTAGAAGACATGTAAACAAAATGTGGAAATAGAGAGAAAGCCCATGAACTGTCTAACAAAATGTCTAGAAGGATTACCATCTATAAGGAAAATTTTTCAAAGGGTTTCTTCCTTTTTTTTTGCAAAGAATCAACTTCAAATTTATGGTCAAACAAATAGATTTAGCGAAGTAGGCTTTGTGTGAAATAATTCAAAGCTCAAATAATAAGAGCACCATTGTCCTTGAACTTACCACTATGTAGAAGATGGTGTGGGTGGAAGCATTGTAGAGAGAAAGGGTGAAAGTGTCATTTAAATCTTCAGGCAGATGAGAACTCTTGTCGCACAAAGCTCTATTTTGGTCTTCCTATGTATTAAACTCCATTAAAGTTTATGCATCATTGTGACATTGGGAAGAATGCTTGCAGATATTCAAAAATATTTTTTCTACCATTATAAAACCCTTAAAACCATAAATAAATGCACCGAGATGGTGTCTCATACACTATCCCACTCCACGAAAAGCATACTTCATGAAGAAATTATTTTCCTTTTTTTCTCTAAGGTGCCTCTCGGGTCTTTCTTGCAGGTAGCTTTGAGTCGACCATATTATGTTTTAGATGTTCTAATCTATGGTTTTTTCATTCAGGTAGTTTTCGGTCAATCTACTTCATGACACTATCCAGACAACATTTTCTTTTCAATGTGAAGACTCAAGAATTGCACTTTTCTAAAAACTCCACTTGTTACTATTCAGGATCATTGTATGCCTCAAAAATTTCCTACCTCTTAACAAGAAACTTGACATACCATTTCTACCTCCCTATAAAGATACCTTTTTCATAAGGCTATCAACATCGATTAGGCAACCAAATGGCTGAACATTTCCTGCCTCAACAAGATGTTTTTTTCTATTGAAATGATTGAGAACTCACATTGTACGCCAACTATAATGCGCAGGTTGGAGGAAATCATGGAAACTTGAGTCTGCATCATGAATTTTATGTCAAAATGGAAAATAAAAATACTAGGTGTAAGTGATTGCATAAGACAAAGAGTTGACATGAGACATGAGGATGGGAAGGTGGAAGAAAGGGTACAAAGCTTTCCCAAAAATTGTTTACCAATCACCTAATCTTGGTTAACCACTTGCCTGTTTCCTACATCCGTAGAAAAAACTAGGGTGTTTGCTAGTTTTAAGGATGTGAGACAGGTTTTCCCATGTACAGATGTGAGAAATCTCACAGGGGAAGCCTATCAGCTACTAATATTTAATGATGTAAATATTGATTACCTAATCAAAACTTAAGTAAATTTAAGTGGGATTCTTTTTTATTGATCAAAATAGCTAAGGGCTTGTACTCATAATATTAATAACAAAATATAGTTTAAATAATAGAGTAACTTGACACAAATGCCAGATAAGACCATCCAAAACCCCTGATCTTGAGATACAAAATTGTGTCTTTTAACACTATCATATCTCCCAGTAGAAAAATAAAGATATACACTATATTATTTCAACCTATACATACTAAATCAGTATACAATTTCAACTCATAATACTAAAATGGGGATATACTATATCTATACCCACTTTCATCACATTTCAATATTTACAGACACAAATAACCAAATTTTGGGCCAAATTTATTTTTCCTTACCTTCCTTTATTTTTCTTTCTTATATCACTCTTTCCTTTCACTATATTATTGGGGCCACAATTTGCATGAACCTCCACCTTAGCCATCAAAGACACAATGAGTTCAAAATCTGGTTCTTCCTCTTTAATTTTAATCCCAAATGGTTCATCCTCATTGTCATCCAAAGCTATTCCATCCTCCATTAGGTTCCTTTGCAACTAGCCCACATCATCATTTGGTGTCAAGTCGAGCATATTTTTTAGAAAAAAAATGTTTCTATCCACAACCAATTAGTTCGGGATAGAGTTTGGCACAAAAAATGTAATGAGAGGGGGTATCTCAAACACTCTATCTTGACACCTTACTACATGATAATCTTGGTGAAAACATATGCCCTTTCTATTTATATTGTCAATAACTTTCCCAATTCCTCAAAAAATCCTTTCGGGTGAGCCCCTAGCATAATACATTAGTCATGTATTTATACTCCCCAACATTTAGCAGTGTAGCCAAAAACATCACTAAGGTGTTCATATTGGTGTGGTAGCGATGCATCATCCTCTAGTCAATTACCCCCTTATCCATAACTCCTAGAAATATATATTATGCCAAAATAGGTATTGTGTTACAATTTAGTGTCACCACCTCAATTTAAAGTCTTATGCAGGCATTCCTTAGTCATTATTTAGGCCATTGTTAGTGACATCCTTAATCTTTAATCACAATTAATTACTGTGTGGATCCCATCACAACACTGTGGACTGTACGAAGTGGAAAAAAAGAAGAAAGTCTGGAAGAGGTTGAAGAAGGGTGGTGTGACCCAGTATTTGGAGAAGCTACATGGATGGGACAAAGAAATAACTAAAAAATTTGTAGATGACTGGAAGAATGGAAAGGTGAATATGTGGGGAAAGTATTTTAATTTGACTATGAGCATAATTTTATAAATTACGGGCGTTTCCTATGAAGGCATGAAGTTTTACAGGGATAACAAGCGCATTAGGACTCAAGCTTTCAAAATCTTCCCAAAAACCGAAGAAGAAGAAGACCTTTTGAGAAAAGGGATGAGGGATTATGTGGAGATTAACAAAATTAAGAGTCACTGGGATAACATTTTGACTGTGATGATCAAGTATTTCACCCTGGATGGTTGCTACTCCAAAATTTACAACCTTCATTTTGTTCTCACAAATCATTTTATGCATAACAAAAATGTGTTTTTTTTCTTCTATCTTTTGAGCTGGCTGAATAATAGTGTCATGGAGAATAGGGAAAAAGAGAGCAACCTAGTGCTTCTTGAAGGGATTATTCTGTTAATTTCAGAATATGCTAGAAATCAAATCCTGAAACCCATTCCCAAAAGGGTCAAAGGGAATGCTAAGAAAGTTAAGATGGATAGTAAAAAGGAGAACCTGGAGAAAAGGGTAAGGAGAAAAAAGAGGTGAATCTGGAAAGGCAGAAGGAGATTGAAGACCAAACCCTTGACAGTCAGGGTAACAAAGAAGAGATTCAGGAAGAGGAGAAGGAGGAAACACCCGTGACAGAAGAGGAGGATCAAGATATAAATGAGGAGGCTCTAGTGAATGATAAAGATGAAAAGGTGAAAAAGGAGGACACCTAGATAAATGAGGAGGAAACACCCTTGAATGATGATAAGAACATGGGAAATGAAGCCGATAATCAAGAGGTGGAAAAAGAAGAAGAAGAAAAAGAGGGAGATGACAAGAAGGATAAAAATAAGGAAATGAATGATGGTAAGGACAAGGAGGAGCAGATAAAGTAGCTAAATTTGAAGGCTGGTAATAGGAAAAAGAAAAGACAGAGAACAAACCCTCATCACAAAACTATGATAGGGTTTGAAATCGATGATGGAATTCCAAAGAGAAAGGAGGATCATGGGCCTAGAATGGAGAATTGGCTCAATAAAGAAATAAAGGCCATGAAGCAGCACTTGAATGAAATGCAAGAAGCTATGGAGCCCTTCAAAACCAAGTTGGAAGAAATGGAGAAGGACCTGCTGATTAAAGTAAAAAACAATAACAACGATGAGGAGATTACAACCAGAGTCAATGCTCTTGTGGAAGAAAAGATGAAAGACATGAAAAAGCAAATAAGCCACAATGGGCATATGATAAGTATTATTCTCAAGCATAGTAACATAGTGCTTCAAGTCTCTGTTCAAAATATCAAAGTGTTATATGCTTACTTAGAGAGTAGTTTTATGGAAAATACTACTATTAATATAGATGAAAAATATAGGAGCTCGGGCCTAGGGACCAGAACCCAAAATGGCATTAAAAGGAAAGTTCCAGAGATTCCAAAAGAGATGAAAGCCCTGAAGGAGTCCATTTATAAAATGGAAGAAATGTAGAAATAGGCTGAGCAAGCCTATGAAAGTATGATGTATTTTTTATCTATTCTGGAAACTACGCTAGAAGTTGCACTGGAAATTGTGCATCTTTTTGACAGTTTTTTGTTTTCCTTTTTTTTTTTTAATGTTTTGGGTGTTCGTTGGGGTCCTCCTTTTTGTCCATAGCAGGCTATCTATGTGTGCATGGGCTGATGATGCTTATCTCTAGTAATCTATTGTAAAAGGTTTCAGGGTCCTTTCAAAACCTATTTTTACCTTAATCAAAAACATTGTGTCATACTAGTCCATGCTCAAACCCATTCAACCATATCATCAATCCACAATGTTAGTTATCCTAATCTAAGAATACTAATGGAGAGATCACAAGGAAGAAATAATTATTCACCCACAACCCACAATGATACTCCCTTCTAAAAAAATTCTACTCCAAGGTACATATCTTTCATGGGATAATAATAAATTTTTCACAAATCCTTTCTGACTCCTTTGAACTTCTACAACACCCCTTGACACAAATTCTCACATCAAATGTCCCAATTTCTCCATGACACCACCAAGACATTCATTTGACTCACAATTCTATAACACATTCTTGTTATAGAGGATGGACTAGGCATGTGTATGAATCATACCTTAACTTTAGATACCTAATACCAAAAAAACATTCACTCTTTTGATTCCACCACACCTTCTAAGGGTACTTTCCTTGTAGAGGCCTACTTTTCTACTAGCCCTACTTTTTGGTTCTATCACTAATAACTTCAAAACTTCCAAAACAAGCTCCACAAAATTTTTAGTTTTGAGCACCCTTTAAGCCCCTCTAAAACATATCTCAAAAATAGTTCAAGGTCTCCACATTGAGGGTCCCAAACATTGACTTCTACCATAGACCTGATTGGTGAAATATGTCACTTTTCAAAAGAAAGCGCTAGGAAAAGAGTTGACATCTTGAAGCCACTTGTTGTTTTGAGTCTACACACCCTTCAAAGTGCCAAATACAATGTTATATTGAGCCTATCCCACCAATTTGAACCTCTACAACCAAAGTTACTTCTTACCCATGACTAGTCACATTGAGATGCTTGGTCTAACACTTAGCTTTTCTCCCAACTGCTTCCATCTCCTGGTCTAAAAACAATTGCATATTAAATAAAATTCAGGCCCTAACTTTTCACCAAAGGGTGAAATTTTCATATGGTGGAAATTCAAGTTACAATAATCTTATTAGTAAAACCCTAGGTAGGCGAGGGTTTGGTGAGTGGTTACACAAAAATTACAATAACTCCCCCAAAACTTGATGGATCATCCTAAGACCAATTGAAAAAGAAGGATAACTCAATTATCTAAAAATACATGTGCATCACACCAATCCTTGAATCCGTAAAGAGTCATACAATACACCCAAACAATGAAATTGCTAGGAAACAAAATAGTTTTTATTGCTTCAAAATCAAAATCTTCAATAACTTTCAATGTCTTAGCCTCCTGAGATATAAATATAAATATTCCCATCTTCCTAAAAGTTATGATGATGGGGCCAATGACTCTCTCAACTATCAAACCAAATTGCATAACCAATGCGAAAGCCAATCAACACAATTAGAGAAGAAACAACATAGATCCTTTATATTAACTTGCTCAAAATCATTACATGTTGAGCTGCGTGTGTGATGATCAGGCCAAAGGCTCTCCCAACTACCAAACCACCTTGCAGAACCAATGCGGAAGCCAAACAACACAGTGAGAGAAGAAACAACAAAGATCCTTTATATTAACTTGCTCAAAATCATTACATGCTAGGTTGTAAGGCCTTCCCACTTTTGGCCATATATTCAATGAACTACAATAAGATCTTCATACAATAGAGATTATAGAACTTCAATCTTAATATCTAAACATTTTATTTCTTTCTCTAAGGTTGATTGCTAAACTAAGAACATACAAAAGAATATATACAAGAGTCCACCAAAGAGGTTGGCACTCAAATCCATAAGAGAGACCTAGATTTAGGTCCACACAGATCCCAATGAGAGACCCCAAATAAATTCAGCAAAAAAAATTAAATGAAGAAGTCGGCCAAAGATCCAACTCCCAAAATAAGCATCTCGGGCAAAGCATGACCAAAAATCAACAACCTTCGGTAAGAGCATACCCAAGCAAAAAGAACCAAAACCCGAGTGTTAGAAGATAAACCTAAGCAATATTAAACCTGTCAGTAAGCATGACCGAGCAACAAAAGAAAAACATGCCCGAGTGATAGAGATAAGCATGCCCAAGAAACATAACCCCAGTAGTAGACAATCTTTACCAAGAAACAAAGACTGAGTAACTGAGTATTTCTTGAGAAACTTCCAAATAAACTAACGAATAAAACAAACATCTTTTTGGTTGAGAAGGATTGCCAATGACCCAAGATGCTCCTACATTAGACACCTAGGGTTACAAGAAATGATTCCCCTAATCATGTATCAGGTCCAACCCAAAATGAATCCAACTTAGATTGAGAAATTCAAGATGAGTCCTCAATCAGTCTGTTCTTCCACTTTACCAGATATTCCATGTATTCCTTTCCCCTTGTACTTCTGCCAACTCTTTATTTCAAAACCTTTTCAACTTCCTCTATCTTCTTCTTAGGATAATCACTTGGTACTGTCACTTCTTTATCAGGTTCATGATATTCATACAAGTCTGAAATATTGAATATAGGTGATATATCCATGTCATCAGGTAATTCAAATTCATAAGCATTTCGATTGTAAAATCTTCTCAATATTTTGCAAGGACCAAATTTCTTCATCTTCAGTTTACCATAAGTTCCAATAGGAAATATTCCTTTCTTCAAATGAACCATGACTGCATCACTAACTTCAAATGTTTTATGTCTTCTTGATCTATGCACATTATCTTTGTATTTCTGATTACTTTTCTCCAGCTTCTTTTTTACATCTTCATGCAATGTCTTCATAAATTCTGCAAATTCTTTTGCTTCTCCATTTTTTTCTCTTCTCCAACGATATCTCTCAAATCTAATATACCTCTCACTTGTGTGCCATGAACAATATCAAAAGGTGTCTTTCCAGCACTTCTATTCACTAAACTATTTTATGCAAATTCTTCTTATGCAAACATCAAATCCCAATTTCTTGGTGTGTCTCCAACTAGGCATCTCAACAAGTTACCCAAACTTTGGTTTACAACCTCTATTTGTCCATCAGTCTATGGATGAAATGTAGAACTAAAATTTAACTCAGTATCCAAGTTCTTCCAAAGTGTTCGCTAAAAATAGCTAACAAATTTACTGTCTTGGTCAGAGATGATACTCCTTGATAATCCATGCAATCTGATAATCTCCTTAAAGAAAAGATCTGCTATGTGTACTGCATCTGATGTTTTCTTACACGGTATGAAATGTGTCATTTTAGAAAATCTATCCACAAAAAAAAACATGGAATCATTACTTCTTGCTGTCCTAGATAAGCCAAGAACAACATCCATGCTGATATCACTCCAAGGTTTCTTAGTAATAGTAATAGGTGTATACAAACTAGTATTCTAACTTACTTCTTTTGCAACTTGAAAAACTCTACAACTTCTTACAAAATTATGAACATCCTTATACAACTGAAGAAAAAAGTACCTCTCCTTCATCAAACTCAATGTTTTATCAATACCAAAATGTCCAGCTAATCCACTACAATGTTTCTCTTTTATCAAATTAGTTCTCATTGAACCTCTCGGTATACACAACTGAATACCTTTGAACAACATATCTTCCTAAATGAAATAGTCTTCACACTTACTTGATTGATTTGAATTAGGTTCTTTGCACTCTCTCCACTACTCTGAAAAATCAGGATCACTTTCATACAAATTCTTCGTGTCATCAAAACCAAGAACTTCAATTCTCATTTTAGTCAACAAAGATCTTCTTCTACTCAATGTATCAATACCTCTGTTAGAAACTCTACTCTTATGCTTAATCATAAATGTGAAACTCTGCAAATACTCTACCAATTTCATATGTCTTTGATTCAACTTATTATGACTACCCAAATACTGTAAAGCCTTATGATCAATATACAACACAAATTAATTTGGCATCAAATAATGTCTCCACTTCTTCATAGCTTTCACAATAGCATAGAACTCTTGATCATAGACAAAATATTTTCTCTTTGCATCATTCAACTTCTCACTAAAGAAAGAAACATGTTTACCATCTTGAGTTAATAGAGCTCCAATTGCACTTCCACTTGCAACACATTCAACTTGAAATATCTTATTGAAATCAGGTAATGCTAACATAGGTAATTCAACAACCTTCAAATTCAAAGCCTCAAAACTCTTATCAGCTCCATGTATCCATTTGAATTCTCTTTTGTCTCCCCTCATTGTCTTAGTCATAGCATTACAAATAGAACTAAAATTTCTGATAAACTTCCTGTAAAAACTTGCCAATCCATGAAATGATCTTACCTTAGTGACATTATCAGGTGTAGGCCAACTTAATATAGCTTCAACCTTCTCAGGATCCATCTTCAAACCATCAGCTGAAATCACAAAGCCCAAATAGACAAGCTCTTCTTTCATGAAGGAATATTTCTTCAGATTAATTAGAAAATTTTCCTCTTTCAATATTTGAAAAATTTTCCTTATATGCATCAAATGCTCTTCTCTAGTCTTACTGAATATCAGAACATAATCCAAGTATATAATCACACATTTGTTCAATAATTTCTTCAAAACTTCATTCACTAACCTCATAAATGTACTTGGTGCATTAGTTAAACCAAAGGGCATAACTAAGCACTCATACAAACCTTCCTTTGCCTTGAAAGCAGTCTTCCATTCATCTTCTTCTCTAATTCTGATACGATGATATCCACTTTTCAAATCAATTTTGGTGAAATATCTTGCTCCACTCAAACAATCCATTATGACATCCATTCTTGGTATAGGAAACCTATAATTTACTGTGATCTTGTTAATTTCTCTGGAATCAGTGCACATTCACCATTCTCCATCCTTATTAGGTGCCAATACAACAAGTATTGCACATGGACTCAAAATTTCTCAAATCAAACCTTTGTTAAACAATTCATGAACTTTTCGGTTAAGCTCTTCATTTTCGGTAGGTGTTAACCGATGTGGTTCTTTGTTTTGTAAAATAGCTCCAGGAATTAAATCCATACAATGACTGATATCTCTCATTGGTGGCAAACCATTAGGTACATTATCTGAAATGATCTCCTTATACTCAGTGAGTAACTTATCAACTTCTATAGGAATGTCATCTTCTATATTCTTTCTTGGTTTCTTAGGATTCAAAGCATAACATATGTCATTCCTTTTCAAATCTTTAACAAACTATCTACCTTCCATTAGACAAAATTTCACAGATGTACATATCTCACCAACAGATTCTTCAACCAAAGGAAAAAAAAATTTCTTCTTACCATCAACCCAAATAGAATATCTATTCAATCTTCCATCATGTATAGAATTTCTATCATATTTCCAAGGTCTACCCAACAAAACATGACAACAATCCATAGGCATAATATCACACATCACCTTATCATAATACTTTCCAATTTTCAGATTCACAAAACATTGTTCACTCACTGTTAATGTATGATCATCCTTGATCCATGAGATCCGATAGGGTTTCAGATGTTTCATCCTCTCCAACTATAAATTTGTAACCATTTCCTTAGATGCCAGATTCTTTGAGCTTCCACTATCAACAATCGCTTTCCAAACCTTGTCTACAACTCTACATCTGGTCTTGAACAAACTTTTCCTGACAGGATCTTGCTTATCCTTCTCACTCCATAGTATCCTTGGGATCATGAAATTTCCTTCCTTTTCAGCTTCATTTGGTGACTCCTCTTGCACAAATACATTTATTCTACTAATGCCTTTCTTGCTTGCATGTGTACACTCAAAATATTTATGTCCTCCACAATTTTAACAAGTTACAAGGAACCCTTTTTTGCTATAACCACCTATGGAGTAATTACCTCTTCCTCGATATGAATTTCCTCCCTTCCATTCAGTCTTTCCTTTGTCTTCAGATGTGTCTGAAACTGACTTGTCTGGTTCAGATCTACTATTCTCACCATGATATCTACCTCTTCCTCTAGGCAATCTACCTCCTTTGCCTCTTTGTCTTTGTTAATATCTTCTGTTCAACTTTTCTTTAGCTTTTAGGGAAAATTGATATGCCTCCTCAATGCTTTCCATCTTGACCAAATTGATCTCATATTGTATGGAAATTCTCAAGCCATTCAGGTATCTTGCAACTCTTTCCACTTCATCTTCAACATGTCCAGATCTAATGTCCAATCTATAGAATTCTTCAGTATAGTCTTTCACTGATTTGTCTTTTTGCTTCAAACTTTACATTCACCGGATTAGGTTAATTTGATAATCACAAGGTAGAAAATTTCCTTTCAATTTGTTTACCATCTTATCGCATACCTTGATTTTGTCTTTACCTTTCTTCTTTTGATCCAATTGCATATGTTCCCGCCATAGGGATGCATGTCCTTTTAATTTTGTGCTTGCAATCTTTACCTTCTTTTCCTCTGCCACATTCTCATATTCAAAATATTTTTCCATCTTAGTTATCCAATCAATTAGTTCATCAGAATCCAATTTAACACTATTCTCAGGAGGATTAAATTGGGGTGTGGATTTCAAACTTGTCAAAGCTCATAGGAATCTTTCTTCTTCCTGATTCATCACAGGTGCAGGTGCAACTTCACCTTAAACCTCTTCATTTTCATCATCACTAACATCCTCAAGATGTCTTCCTCTATGTTGGGATGTCTCAACAACTTCCAATCTAGCATTCATCTATCTAAGTATATCAACTAGATCTTGATCTGCATTTCCTCTCCCATGAACCATCTTGAATCCCTCTGTAATTGTAGGTCAGATCGGAATCTGCTAGCACACAACACTACCAACTAGGGTTAGGGTTTACAAGAAGGAACTTAGATCTCACCAATGCTCTAATACCACCTAACACAAGGCGAGGGTGATGATGGGGCCAAAGGCTCTCCCAACTACAAAACCACCTTGTAGAACCAATGTGGAAGCCAGACAACATAGTGAGAGAAGAAACAACAAAGATCCTTTATATTAACTTTCTCAAAATCATTACACACCAGGCTATAAGGCCTTCCCGATTTTGGCCATATATTCAATAGATTACAATAAGATATTCATACAACAGAGATAAAATAACTTCAATCTCAATATCTAAATATTTTCTTTCTTTATCTAAGAATGATTGCTAAACTAAGAACATACAAAAGAATATATACAAGAGTCCACCAAAGATTTCGGCGCTCAAATCCATAGGAGAGACCCAAATTTAGGTCCACATAGATGCCAATGAGAGATCCCAAATCAATTCAGCAACATAAATTAAATGAAGAAGTTGACTAGAGATCCAACTCCCAAAATAAGCATCTCAGGCAAAGCATGACAAAAAATCAGCAACCATCGGTAAGAGCATACCCGAGTAACATGAACCAAAACCTGAGTGTCATAAGAGAAACCTGAGCAATAGAAAAACCATTGGTAAGCATGACCGAGAAAAAGAAGACAAACATGTACGAGAAACAAAACCTAATCGAAAGAGATAACCATGCCCGAGCAATAGAACCCAAGTAGTAGACAAGCTTTACCAAGCAACATAGCCCGAGTAGCAGAGTATTTCCCAAGCAGCTTCCAAACAAACTAAGAAACAAAACAAACAGCTTTTTGGTTGAGTAGGATTACTAATGACCCAAGATGCTCCTGCATCAATTTAGGCCCTAACTGGTTGCACAAAAATTACAATAACTCCCCCAAAAATTGATGGATCATCCTTAGACCAATTGAAAAAGAAGGATGTATCATCTTAAAATGGAAGCACTTCCATGATAAGAACATTTATCCCTCCTTAGGGGATGTTTTTGACCTCCATCATACTATCCCCTCATTTCTGCATTATTTCCTGCTTCTATGCCTGTTTAGGACCCTGATTGGGCCTCTCAGGGCACCTTCTATCCCACCTGGCACTTTTTCCGGGGGTTTTGACCCCCTGGGTCAAGGTCTACCTTGACCTTGACCTAGGTCAGGGTCTAACTCAACCTTGAACTAGGTCAGGGTTGACCTCGACCTTGACCTGGGTGCCCCTTTCAAAACTGGAAACTTGTCAGCTTCTGGAGGTCAACAAAAAATCATTTTACCGCTTCTAGGTGAGCTATTTCAGGTTCCAAAGTGATGATTCCTAAATTGTATTTAACATAGGTCCTCTTCTAGGAGCATGGTTCCAATTAGAATTTAATTCTCCTATGTCATCCTCTCTAGAAGACTGTCCCCTAATTTCATATAAAAGGAAGCTTTCTCCTCTCATTTTCTCTAAGACTCTCTAACCACATGAACCATCATCAAGAAAGAATCATGAAATCATAAGGCCCTTGAAGAAAGCAATAATCCATTGAAGAAAACATCTACTCTCAAGCATTCAAGCATTCAAGCATCCAATTCATCAATGAGATCTATTGGTAGCCATTGAAGGATTCAAGCTCTATGGAGCCCTCTTGTTGAAGATTTCTTCATCCACATTCGTCCAAGCCTCTTCCTCTTCCAAGATCCATTCAAGATTGGTGTTGAAGATCTACAAGCCATTTATTTGAGACATTATACATTCTACATTCTAGATCCATTTGGTGCATACCTACTTGTGGATTCAAGGATTCGAATCCTCCACAAGGACTTTTACAAGCAAGGTGAATTTATGCATTTACTTTGTTTTACTTATGCAATTTTAATTACAATTTGAGGTTAATTCCAAAACCAGGGCTTGACTAAGGCAAACCCCTCCCCTCAACAAACAAATATATTTTTCTTGTAGGTACAGGTTCAGGATTAAAGACTTGAACTCAGCCCTGGATACCCTTTTCAGTGAAATATCAGGATCCACAAACAGATTTTCTGTCAGACCTGTGTAGGTCAGGGTCAAGATTATTGGGTTAGGGGTGACATTTGTGGGTCAAGGTCGACCTTTTTCATAAGACGGTGTCAGATCGGAAAAATATTTCTGGGTTTTGTTTGTCTCTGCGTTTCTATTTCGGATCATACTTAAGATTTTCTAGAAACTAAGTACAGACCTTAGAAAACAACATCCTTCAGATATGCCATATCTTAAGGTTAGTACTTTTCTCCTATTCATTTCAATCTTTCTAAATCTATCACACATTCCTTTCCATAAAATGGGAATTTAAGACTTTCCTCTTTGCTCTCATTTCCAAATGATTGATTCATTTGTGCATTGATCCTTTGGGGTTAGTCAATTTGGATCATTCATTTGTGCATCTTGGGATGGAAGATGAATATCTTATCTTTCCCCCACTTATTTCAAATGTTACAAATTTCTTATGTTACAAAGGATAACTCAATTCTCTAAAAATCCATGTGCATCACACCAATCCTTGAATCCGTAAAGAGTCCTACAAAGCACATAAACAATGAAATTACCAGGAAACAAAATAGTTTATATTGCTTCAAAATCAAAATCTTCAATAACTTTCAATGTCTCTACCTCCTGAGAAATAAATAGAAATGTTCCCAACTTCCTAAAAAAAATCAACCAAAATTTGAACTGGATGACCTTTGGGAGGTAAGCTTATACAATTTAATCAAAAATTGCTCAAAAGTTGTCAAGCAACTTTTTGAGCAATTTCACATTTTTTACAATTTTGATCCTATCTAATTCCTATTATCCAAATTACATTGAATGTAGGTCAACATTACCCTTAACATAAAAAAATACCAAATTCATCATTTTCCTATGCTCCAAGTCTTTGACCAAGTTTGACCAAGCTGGTTTATACGTGGTTAAACAGGACCTAATGGCATTTACCCTTACAAGATGGTTTCAAAACCTTACAAAATGAAATTTAATGGTCCTTAGGACCTTATTAAAATATTAAAAAATTAAAAAAATATGGACCTTCATGGATCCCATGGGTGCTCCTGCACCATACTCTTGGGGTGGACGAATCTCAAGTCTCACTTGAGTCCCACTTGAGATGAGTTCTTCAATGTTGCTTCCATGCTTTCTGATATCATTCTCATCCATCCAAGTTTCATCCTCTTTAGGGAGACCTTTCCACTTAACCATATATTTATTATAGGTTTTCTTTCTCATCTTCTTCATAATTTTTGTGTCCAAAATGCACTCAAGTCTCAAGGGTTGGTTGGGTGGAAGTTCCTTCAACCATTCAACATCTTCGTCTGCTTGTGTACCTACCTCAGTACCTACAACAACATTACTTTTGTAGGGACTCAAGTATGAAAAATTGAAAATGGGAGAGATACCTATATCAGGAGGTAGTTCAATTTCATAAGCATTGGATCCAAATTTTTGAACTACAGGGAGGATGGACTAGCTGGGGCACCACAAATTGCATCGCATGTGAGTAGAATAAGAAGCTAGTACAAATCTTGTAGCAAAAAAGACAATAGTATTCTAACTAAATACTTGAAAGAGAGGAACAATTTAATTAATGAGAGAAACTATTGTTACCTTTATGTGTCAAAAAATTAAATCTTATGTGAATTTGATTCAAACAAATACTTGAAAATACTTCGCTTGTAACAACAAAACTAATGCAATACATCTATTTGAAGATGAAACCTAGAAAAATGATTAGATGAGTTTAACCAATAAGAGAAGAATACAAGAAGAGATCAATGAAACTTGGTATCAAAAATGTCTATTTCTATTTTTCGAGAGATTACATGTTCAAAATATGGTTACAATGTATGGCTCTGTCTGTGCCTTTCCATGACAAACACTTTTATTTATCTTGGGTTGTATCATGCATAATTGCAACCTAACTTTCTTTCACACTTTTAATTTTCATCTGGATTGCTTCCTACATAAGTGTATCCCTAACTTGCTTTCCCTCCCCTTCTATGTATTACTATTAATCTTTGGTCTGAACTAGTCATAACAAGACATCAAGTGGCAATGTTTTTGGATAGGTTAGGGTCACACTTGAATGTAACCTAATATCCATTTCATGATAGGATGACCACATACCTAAAAGTGTTTTGGGCTGCTTGACTCTTATGAAAAGGGCCTTAATGCCAATAATCTTAAAAGAATCCAACATTACACTATGATTCCTTGGATTTGATAGTGAATATTTTTTAATGCAATTTTTGGGGTGAGGATTTCTAAAGGTGACATGGTTCATTATTTGTACTGCAGGATTTGATGCATGTTGTGCAATTTTCACACCATCGCCCCATTGTAAATGGGGAACCCCTCTTACATTTTTTCTCTAGTTGGTTTAGCCTTAGAGTAATTTCTACACTCCTTTCGTCAGTAGGGTGAGGGTGGTTAATTTGAGAGAGAGAGAGAGAGAGAGAGAGAGAGAGAGAGAGAGCAGTCAAGTCCTTGGGTAGAAAGTGGAATTGGGTTAGTTGAATTTGAATAAGGCAAGAATGAGATAAGGCTCCAATTTGGTGAGTTTGGAGAGGGCTTGGGAGAAGCATAAAAAAGACCAAGCATGGGACAAAAAAACATTTAAGGAAAAATCCTAAGGGCAAGGTAAAATTTGCCTGCCCCCTAGGATTCAAAATCTTGGCATACCCCTGATTTCCACCTTCTCCCATAGCACTTAATCTTGGCCCAATTTCAAAGTTTGCCTAGGTGTAAGTATTGGGATCATTCAAAAGAAATTTGGCAAAGTCCAGACGTCGAATCCTTATGGAAGAGGTGAAAATCAAAGTGAGAAAATGCAAGCAAAACATTAAATCAGACTTTAAAAGGCCCAAATCAGATAAGATTGAGTATAAAAGTTACCTTGAAACCAAAGTGGAGAGTTAGTCACAATTGAAAGGGTGTGAAATGGCATAAGGAAAAGCAAGGTTAGAAGGTGAAAAATCCTAAGACAGGGGCATAATTCACTTCCTACCAAAGATTTCCAATCCTATGAAAGGTAGGATTTCTACCCTCAAACATGAGAAATGAAAGGCATCACTTGAGATCATAATGTTAAGAAAATTCAATTTCCCCTCTCAAATAGGCATGATATGAAAAAATCTCAAGTCCAAAGCAAGCACATTTAAACCAAAGCAGGTTGATTTGAGTGATCATGAAAATCCTAAGACCCGTAAGAATTCTGCCTCTCAATCAGACTATCAAAGAGCAAGGATAATGCATCTTAATTTAAGGTGAAAATGAAAGGTAGGAGCAGTGAAATACACCTAAGTCATGATTCGATCAACATGGGTGAAATCATAAGTGTGAAACCAAATGAGAAAAGGTGAAGTGTTAGGTAAGAATCCTCAAGAGGGAGTGATATCCACTGACCTCTTAGGATTTGCAGTCCTAGGAAAGGTCAAAATTATGTCTCCCAAATCAGATCAATAATAGAGGAGGATCCAAAGTAACAATCATGCCAATGGAAAACCATACCTTTGGTGGTGAAGTAGTGAAGGTTTGAAGACAAAGGGGTAATTCTAAACAAAGAAGTGAAAATCCTAGGGAACAAGTGGAATCTGCTTCCTTCCCAAGATTCAAAATCCTAAGCCACCTAAGATTTTGACCTAGCATTGATGGAAAGACATCAAGAAATGAAGTGAAGGAAATAAACATAGGCTGAAAATTCATAATCTTAACCAAAGAAAAAAAATGAGGAGAATTTTTGACTAAAATCACAAGAATTGACATGTAAAAGATGAAAATGAGAATCCTAGAGGGACAGCGGAATCCGCTGCCCTCTTAGGATTCTAAATCCTATGAACAGTGAGAATTATGCCCACTATTAAGATGAAAGCATAAAGAAATGAAGGAGGTTGAGATCAAATCTAGGAGGGCGAAGTGTTGGAATTGATGATGAGTTGCAGATTCATGATTAGCCTAGGACAAGAGTGGAGAGTTAGAAGGTTTTCAAGCCTAGTCTTAAGGAAAAATCAAATGATGAAGAGGAGAAAAGTAATATCCTAGAGGGATGGAAGAATCTTCCACCCTCTTAGTATTCCCAATCCTAAAAAGGGCTAAAATTCCACCCTTATTAAACAATGCATTCTCCTAGCCTTGCTCCAAAATCAAGACCAAAAATGAAGAAGGAATCAAATGATGAGAGGATTTATGGAGTGGGCACAATAAATATGAAAAAGGTATAAAGAAAAGATCCTAGGGAGGTGGCAAAATCCACCTACCTACAAGGATTCTAAATCTTCTAACACAAGTACATTCTTCGTAGAACTGAAGTCAATCAATGGAGAGAGGCAGGGGTGCAACTTCATGAGGTTGATAGAAAAAAAACATGCCTTCACTTCCTTACTCAAGCTGGCCAACAAAGGATAAAAAAAAAGATTAATTTTAAATGATTTTAATTGGCTAAAAGAGGTCCAAGTCAGCCCCCAAAAGGACATGCCTCTTCAAATTGTCTAGAGGGAATCCTTCTAAGATGGAAAGAAGAATGGTCAAGAATGGGATTGTTAAAGCAATTTCCTTTCATCCTACCATGCAATGTATTGAGCTTGTACTTAAGTGTTCCATGCATTAAAATCCTCAATCGAAGGCAATCCATGAAGGAAAGAATAAACAGGTGTTGACTCTTCTATCAGAAAAGGCAATTAGAGAAATTTTCAATATACCATATCACAAGGTGGAGCCTACATCACTAAAGAGCAAGATTTAAAACAATATAATGATCAAGTGGATACTTGTGCTAAGAATATAAATGAAGAGTGGCTATTTGAACCATGGAGTCATCATTCCAAGATCTTGAAGTTGTCCAAGCTAACTATGTCATATTTTAAGGAAGATATTGGTGACCGCATCATTATACTAAGAAGGGTTATGGGAGAGCCACAAGGACCATTATCGAACCTTGGATGTTCTACTTCATAGATAAGATATCTATAGGAGAGGTGATGTTTGAATGGGCTCAGATAATCAGTGACAACCTTGACCTCCAATTGAGGATGATAAAGAACAAGAAGGCATTTTACATGACATCCTATTTTGTCTACATGTTAGCTATGGTATTCAAGTATCTAGGATTGACAAGATTGGAATGATATGGAATTGCAACTAGAGAGTTTCTAGTGCATCAATGTCACCCACAGTTGCACCTTCAGAACAACAAACACTACAAGATACTAAACAATGCATTTGCTATGAGAATTGTAAGGACACTCCTAGAGGCTCTACATAAAAGGACACTCCTAGAGGGAGCTAAGAAATTAATCAAGAAGCATGGGTCATGGTCCATCTAATATCCAAAGTTCACATAAATTTGAGTGCTAGGAATTACTTGTTGTCCTAAGAAACTCTCAAGATATCCTACCAACGAGATGGTGATTATGGAGGTGGAAAGACAACTCCTTGCATATGACAAGATTTTTTAAGTACAAACACAGGCCAGGGGTTGGATTTAATTTCAATATTGGAAGTGAAACTTGCCCATCACTAGCTAAAACTAAGGAAACAAAGAAAGAGTTTGAATTCTATGGCTTAGGATATTATGAAGCAAGAGAGAACTTTGATCCTGAGAAGAAGATCAAGAGAGCACATGGGAATAGGTACCTTCACATTCTACATAAAGGATTATTGGGCAGATGTGGAGGTTGATTTTGGAAGTTAGAAAGAGGATGTTCTCAAGGCTAATAATGGACATGATTAGAAAATACAAGTGGAGTCAAATCCAAGTTCCCGATCAATTAGAGGAAGATGACAATATCACTAGGAGCGATTTCAAGACCACTACAAATCTAGAATTGTAAGTTATTAATTGGCATGATGATAATGAGGTCAACCTTTAGACCTTAATGATCCTGGTTTCTCTTTTTACTCAAGAGTGGCTAGATAGAAAGATGACAAGTTTTGTGAGGAGAGGAATCCCATTGACATATGAAAAGATGAAGGAAGTAGAGGAAGTTGAAGAAGAATCATCTGAGAAACTTCAAGCATCAAGTAAAAGGCAACAAGGTGAAGTCAATGAGAAGAGGAAGAATATTGGGAAAGTCCCACCAAATAAAAACTCAAAGGATAAGGGGATAAGGATTAAGGAGCCACAAGCCAAGTAGAAAAAAAAAATTCTACGCCATCCAAAGAAAGTGCCACTTCAAAGCAAGGAAAGACTATTCCATCCAAGGGAAAGAAGTGAATCAAGACTCCACCTCTGAATTAGAGAATAGTGGTAGCCAAAGCTCTTTAGGCTACTATCCTTGGAGTCCAACCGAGATAGCAGGAAACCTTCCTTCATAGAAAGAAAATGAAGAACATATGATAGATATCAAAGATTCTCCTGAAGATGGTGAGGACCCACTTCCAAATGAAGGCCCAAGTGAGGATACAGTAATCACACCAGTTGAAGATCAAAACAAAGGAGAGCCTAACATTGGATTGGGAGAATACAAAACACCTACGTGGTTGAGATAAATATTACATGTGAAGGAGTGTAATGCCCCGCCAGGGAACCCGAGAGGAAACACTATTCTAACCCAAAATAGGTGCAATATTTTTTTTATCACTAATGAATATTTCTCTGAACACATTTGCTTTATTATCTGAACATTAACTATCTTAATTGTTTACAAAGTACACAAGTTGAAAGTGGAAGTAGCAAGGTATTAACACTTTTCTAAATTTACACTTCTTGAATGCAACAACAAATCTTTTCTTAGCCTAAGTCCTCTTAGGAGTCCCTAATGTAACAGCTAATAGAAGCAACATAATTAAAACATAACTAACCATGCATTATTCATCAATAAAATGGAACATAAGAAAAATAAAACACATTATCCATTAGGTTTGTTTTATAGTTCCAACACAAATGTTACTATATTATTCCTTTCTTTAACGTCTATAACATAGAATCATTTAAATTACCACTTTAACTATCACAACCATGATCATTTTCCATTTTTACCAATAACATAAATCAAATGGACATAAACTTTATTCCCTTACTAAGAGAACATTCAAAAGAAACCTTTCGCATGATTTTCTTATACGTAGTAAACTATAAGAATTCAAGTCAATTTAAAAATATAACCAATTCTAACCCAACCACCTTCAAACGATATAATTATCTATCTCACTATTTACGTAAATTAAATTTACATCAAGTTACATACTTACTAGTATTGCACTATCAACTCCCTTAAAGGATGTTCTTGAACGTATCATAAATCTATTCTAGTAAATGGACATTTATATACATAAACACAAATGCAAACTATTTTCAATTAACATCTCATGGAACAATAATTCATCATTCCATAATTCACATTTTTATCAATCAACTAATGATGGCATTAGTTCACTTCCACTAGAACATGAATTACATACGAAGACATACATCCTTAAACTTAGGTTCCTTACTTTGAAATCATTACATGAAACCATCTCCATAATATTTATCTCCTAATTGAGTTAATGAGAGTAACCATTTTCCTAGGTAGCTACTATATGAACAACCCTTAAGAAATAGTTACACTTCCATTGTAAGATAGTTAACTCTTAACCAATTCTTTCATTTCCTAATCATTCAATATGAACATTTAAATATTAATATGCATCCATTGTTTATCTACTCTCACACCATTGAACATAATTACCAATGCATATATTTCTATAATATTGCCATCTAGGTAAATAAATCAAACTTTCTTTCACTAATCACATTACAAGATTTATATTCACAACATAATGCATTTCCTTTTTTTTTAACTAGAACTACCCATTACATTGTTCCCAGAATGATTACATAAATAAGTTCATAATTACAACAACCTCCATCTAGGAGCATACAATTACATCAATAAATATGCATGGGTACAATACACTATTAAGATAAGTACAAGATGAAGTCTCTAATGCAACCATCTAAAAGGTACAAGTGCAAGATCCATCCACGTAACCCTGATTAAAAATATACTAACCACCTAGCCACGTGGAACCCATAGGTCCACTCCCCTAAGCTAGGATATAGACACCAAGGCCCACACAAGAATAAACAACCAAGGATAGATAAGAAGGTGCTAACAAATTCCCAACAAGACTTGAAATAATAGGCAAACATCAAGCATTCAGGACTACCATAGGCAATCAAAAAACCCAAGGAGATAATGGCATCATGGGTATCTCTAAATTCTTTCTTCTTTGTAGTAGGGTTCCCTGACGGGGTGTTACAAGGAGATTTTTGAATGAGGACCAATTGAAAATATTGAAGACATTGTGTAAAATCTTGAGAAAAAAGAAAGTCAGCTTGCAGGATGGTTAGAAAAAATTATTAGAGATGATTCAAGGATTCCCAAAGTCCAAATTGCCATTCCAAAGGTAGATAAGGGACAAAATCCTTCCCCAAGACTATGAGATCATTAAACATGACATGAGGGCTACTACAAAGAAGCAAGAATTTAAAGATACCCATGACGCCATTAAAGTCTTATAGGATAGAGTGAAAAAGGAAGTTGGGAAGAAAAAGAAGTACAAGGAGGAAAGTTGAAGATATAGGGAATACTTAAAGCATATCTTCAATCCTATCCAGTAGAGAGATCACACACTTGCACCACCTCTCACCCTTGAGAGGGAATCAATAGATAACATGGAGAATTTGAAGATGTCATTCCAGGAGTCATAGGCTTGGATGGAAGAAGTTGGACAAGAGGAAATTGCCTTCCTTTCAGGATTCTTGAAACAATATCATACACTTACATCACTTAGAGAAAGAATTCAAACTTTGGATGCACTTTGGGGACAATTCCAACCTATCAGAGAGAAAATTGCTGGCATTGATGGCAAAAAATCTATATGAACTCAAAACTTCTTCCGTGCATAGCTCTGGAAGTATTGAACTGCATTGTACCTATACATACATACATAATTTGACTCATTCAACTCATACTCCCCCTCACACTTCATACTCTCACTTTCTCTATCCCATACACATCTATCTCCCCCTTTTTGTCAACAATGACAAATGATCACAAGTATATACAATGACTTCATTTTGTCAAAGACATCCTTGAAGATTGTCTTTGCTGACTCCAATGAATTCCTTGAAGAGTGTCTTTGAAGAGTGAGCTGCTTTTTGTCAAAGACATCCTTGAAGAGTGTCTTTTCTGACTCCAATGACCTCTCCCATGACTCTGGTAAGTGCTCCATAGATAGAATCTATCCCTGTATTACCGATGCTGACCCTTCCATATCATTCAAAGTACTCACCTTTGGTAGACTTAGTATGATGTCTGCATCACCCACATTCTGTTGCATAAGATGTATGGTGGGAGATAAGTAGGTCTGCAACTTGATAAGTGTTATAATTCTATTATCTTTCTCTGCTTGCAACTCCTTCATGTTGTATGAAATCATTTTGACCTTAGCACTGTATGCTGAAGCTGAACTAGTTAGGGGATCAAACTTTTCAACCAAAGCATTAAGCTCTTGTTGAGATCTCTCTCTCTTCTTCTCCAAATATTTTGTAAAAGATGTAAACTTGGACACTTTTACAAGTAAATGTCCTACCTCCTATAGGATTTCCTTTACTTTGTTCACTAGAACTTCCAGTGACTCTTTTTCTACTGATATAATCTCTTTTAACTTGCTAGTTCTTTGCTTCTCATACTATTTCATTGCTAACTTCATTGGTGCATTCTCCAAGTTAGGTACTTGATCAGAAAATTCTTTGACCAAAATACCCAGCTGCTCAATAGGTTTATCTTGTTTATCATATTTCACATCAAGTACTAGATTACTAATTATATACCTTGCTCCTTTTAGTACACTGACCTTCTTCTTCTTTCCCTTCAATCTGTCTCTTTCTATTTTTTCTTTAAGCTTCTCAAGCTTCTTCATCAACTCCTTAGGACTCATTTTAGTAATGTCAATAGTTTCTTGGATTTATTCAAGAGAGGATTGGATATTTGGTGTTTCATCTTGGAATATTAAGTGTTTCATTTACATGTTGTAGTGAAACAAAATCACATCAACAATGCCCACTTGAGCTTTAGGATGATTTGTGAATATTGATTTTCTTAATATAGGAACTGGTTTCTTTTATCGAGGTGGTTTTTTTGTGTACATATTTTAATGCTTGTATCATTTCCTTTAGGCACATGTTATATTTAGTGCAGTCAAGATTTCTTTATCTGATTTATGCACCAGTTTGCATGCAGATTGTTAATGCTGTGATAAGTTTTCTTATTTGGTTTGTTATTTTAGTTCAAAGATGGTGCTTAATTGGTTTTTAACAATGGTGCAGTTAGTTGATGTTGCTCATTGTGATGTCAATGATCATTGTGTTATGTGGGTCATCATTTTGAGATCAAGCTTTAACCCTCATCATTAGGATAGTGCACTTTCACAAAACCACTTTTAGATGAAAATTATTTCTAGTTTAGTCATTCCTGCTCATATGATATCTATTGAAAATTTTGTTGATCGGATTTTTTATTTGTTTTTTCCAAAATGTATTATCCTTTCAGATATTCTTCCACAAGTGATTTCTAGTGGTAATTTGTTGATCTCATTTTTTCCCCAAACGTAGTTACTGCATTTTCTTGTTTTTATCTATATTGCTTAGTAGTTACTGCATTTTCTTGTTTTTATCTATATTGCTTATCTGATGCAGTGATGCTCTTGATATGAAAAGGTGTTGAGTGTGTAAGCAATGATATCTGGCTATGGAAACAAATAATGGAGAGCTTGTGTTCTCTGAATATGAAGTATTTCCTAGTCCTGATCTAGTTACTCACTTTTTCATGTTGACATCCATGGACCCATTTGTGGATGAAGTTTTGAAGAAAAATAGTCACACATGCACACACAATCATACTTGCAATCCCTTTGGACCAGATAATGCACATACCCATACTTGTTATCACACTCAAACTCAAATTATCTCTATAGAAGAAGAGAAGGGTTTGCTTGAGAACACCGAGGAGTGCACAGAGAAAAAGAAAAGGCCCTTAGGGAACCATGAAGCTGTAAGAAAGTACAGGGAGAAAAAGAAAGCACACACTTCTTATTTAGAAGAGGAAGTGTAGAAACTACGTTTGATGAAGCAATAGTTACTTAGAAGACTGCAAGGCAAAGCAGTTCTTGAGGGTGAGGTTGCAAGGTTAAGAACTCCTTTATACAACTTCAGAGGAAAAATAGAGTCTGAGTTGGGCAGTTTTCCTTACCAAAGCACATGCAGTGGGAATTTTAAAGAAGGGAATTGTGGTTTCCAACCTCATAATGTTTCTATTAATGTTCATTGTGAAACTGAGGTGACCTGCCCTCATGCACCTTTAGAGACATCTAGGACAGCTGCAAGTCAAAATGATGATACCCTACCATGGTAAGGAATTTGTGAAATTTCTAATCCTGATTGTTAAGGTTTTAAACTGGATGGAGATTTGACTCCTTGTAGGTACAGTAACGGAAGAAAATTATTTAATTCCCAAGTCTTTATCAAATCTGGGAATCTTTCCTAACAAGGCAGATTGGTCTCTGAGTAATGACTCTGGAGTATTGGCTGTTTTGGTAATTATGGTTTTCTAAAGAAAAGAGCTATAGATCTACTTGAAAGGCAGAAAAATGAAGCAACATTTGTGATGAAAATGTATCTACAGTGCACTTGCATATTTAGTTTTCAATTGTCAATATTCAAGGGTATCATCAAAGAGAAGAATAGTTGGATCTTGAGGAAGTTTCAATGCAGAAGAATGTTCAATTGGCTAATTGATAGTTGGAAACTGAAGGAAATTTGTAATTTTAGAGTATTCTTGAATATGGCTAGTTCTCTTGAACCTGGATATAAAACTATTTGTTTTGGGCACATGTTTCTGTGTGTTCTTGTTGGGTATACAGGGACACTTGGAAGGTTACCTTGAAACGAACTGAAAGGTCCTGAGCATTTTTAGATGCTTCTAATTTACATGTAATTTTATAATTTAAATGTACAAATTTGTAGTCTTAGATGTTATGCATGCCTTTTATGTCAGGTAGAGGATACAAATTTACAATACATTCCTTGATGTAAATGTTAGTTGGTTAGAAATTGCATCTAGTTCATAACTGCTATTTTCGTAAGTGTATTTATAGTTTGCAACTTTGCAGTCATTGGCATTTAGCTTTTCAACTTAATGACAGTTCTACAATTAAAAATGGAAAATATTTGATTATTTATAGCAGCAACTCGCAGCCATTGGTGATATGTGTAAAGGGATTATTTCATTAGCATTGTAAAATTGGCAACGAATGCTTTGAAAATTCATTAAGTTTCACACTATATTGGTGGTTTACTTTCCGCAGAAAATCTATATTTTTAATTGTCCTTAAGTGTTCATTTAATAGTAATGCAAATTATTAGTGATGAAATTACTTGTTTGGACTTGGTAAGCTTCCTTTACTTAAATAGAAATTATTGTGTGTGTAAATGGGTACCTGTTGAAAATGACACAAACACTCAATAGGTCATTGCATTAGTTCAAATGGTTAGATCAAACGTTAGAAACCACTAATATAGGCCTATTGCCTTCTAACTAGAAAGAGTGTGATTATTTGCATATTTAGCCCTCAGAATATGCTCCAAATCAATGACCAATACTATCCTAGCATGAAGGATTTGATTCGAATTTAAACTAAAAATGTGAAAAGCATACAATCTAGCTTGAAAAAATGAAATAAAAACAATAAACTAGCATGATAAAATGGATGAAATATGAAGTTAGGACAAATATAACAACATAACAATGTAATTTTTATTCTAAGGTGAAGGCTTATTTGCTCTCAAAATAGACTTCTATTTATAGAAGAATGGGAGAGAGAGAGGGGGGACAAAGTTCATTTATGAACTAGGAGGCTCATAAATGAATATGTAAGAGCCATTAATGCCCAAGGCATTAATAAGGCATGGGAGAGACATAGGCTTAAGGCATGTTTATTAATGAAGGCATTAATGAAGGCCTTAAAGAGGGAAGGGAGGATGTAAGAGAATATGGACTTTAAGAAAGTCCAGCTTGAGAAAGTGGACTTTCTCAAGTGGGTGGAGTT
>MU224565.1:164463-182269 GCA_018584345.1 Thuja plicata | reverse complement strand
ACCCATATATATATATATATATATATATATATATATATATATATAACTTGATTCAAAACTTGCATTGGAACTGACTCAATCATCATTTTGCAAATAATATTTTTTGTCTCAATGCTAGAGACTGTAAATCCATCTCTTTCCTTCTACAAAAGCTGGAGACCTTTCGATAAATTATAGGTATTATCTTTGCTATTTATTGGAACATTATCAGGTTTTAAATATTCCCAATCTAATTCTATGAGTCTTTCATCAATCAAAGAACTGAGAAAGTTCAATGCATCTTCTTCATTGGATCCAGGATGGTCTTTCATGTAACATGTTATACATGATACCACTTCTCCATGATCTGCCTCAGCCTTCAGAAACAACATTAGTTCTTTGTAAGTTCTCAAATATACTCATCTTAAATCTATGTTTATGAAAGTTAAAATATTAGAATTTATAAGATACCTTAAAAGTCCTTGTGTCACCTCTTAATCTTAGGGTTAAGCATAATAACTCATCAAACCTTGATGGATAATCAATTTATTTGAGAATGTCATCAGAAGAGGCACATCTAGTGATAATGTAGGTTGCAAGGTCACAACACGAGACCCTGCACTTACTTTTCCAATCTCTAAATATTCCTTGAAAGATGGCATATAGCTTGTGGCAAGCCACTCCACTTCTTTCATGTAAGCATCTATATATACTTCCCACTACATTCAAAGAACATAATAAATTTATAGTAATATTCCATGATAATAAAAGTAACATGAAGAAATATCTAACAAAACCAAGCCCCAGAATAAATAATGTCAAATATCTATTTTAAGTTTTAAAAATCCAATTCAAATTCCTTCAAAATGTTAAGGCAAACTAAGAAATTAGGTTTATATGTTTGAAAATTAGGAAAATTAATATCTTGGTCAAGAAAAATAGATTATATATATACACTTCGTATTATAGAACATTTGATATGTATTTATTAAAACACATAAAAACTTATAAATCCTTACAACTTTGCGTGCATTGTCCAGTGTGTCTCTGCCTTGAGTTTTATTGGCCTCTTGACCCATGTCCTTCATACCCTCATCAAAAGACTTGAATGACACTTTCATAAATTCTGGAAGTCCCATGATTGATAAATCCCACCTTACATGAAGAAAAAAATTATTAATAAAATTTTAATACATAAATTTAAAATATTTATTAAACAATTTATTTATTATATACCAATGTCTAGAGATATGTGTGTTAGTAAGTACAAGAACATAGAGAATTAAAACCATTTATGTTTTCCCACAATTTATTTCCTACATTGAGATTGATGTCCCTAGATAAATGACTAGATATTTAACATTTTCCATCATATCACTCTAATTTACCAATTACAATAAATGAGTACCTTTTAATAGCTTTTGTGAATATTTTGAGCTCATCAAAAGTTTCAAAAGTGTTGTAAATATCATCCAAATATGTGACAATTTGTAAACCCAATTCTAAAAGCTGAATATTTGGGCTCAATACACCATGTAGCTGCCCAAAGGTAGTACTCCACATGGTGACGGCGAGCGAAATCTAGTTTACCCAAATCATACTCTATCCACCATCTAAAATGCACAAACATTGCTTAATAAATTTGATTTTTCAATCTCCAATATATATTATATTGTAAAAAATTTAAGTCTCAAATTATAGAGTGTATTTCATAACTTAAAATCCTCACCTTGAGAGAATCTGAAGCTCTTGTTGTTGTAGTGACTGAATCATATTGAAGTCCAACTTTGCCAATTCTAGTCTTCATTGGGAAATTCACAACAAAAAAATGGATTTTCTTATAAACAACCAAAGTTTGGTGGATAGAGGTCACAACAATGGACGTTATAGATAATGGAAGGTTATTAGATGGTGGAGACCCATAGGGAATCCATTTCACAAGCCATGTTTGAATCAGCAACAACGACATACATTAACAAATCTGACTCCAACGTTGGAAGAAGGTGAAATAGTCACTTGTGGGGATCAAATTCCTAGGAATTCTAAGGATGCTAACTCTCATCTTTATTCAAAGGGGACTTCCATCACTTTCTCTAAGGACTTCCTAGCCCATAGGTCTTCTTTTCTAGCCAACCAGGCTTTGATTTGTGAATTTTAGAATATAAAGTTATCAGCTATTCAACTCATTTCATGGGTACATGCCAATTGGCCTAATGTTACCCAAATTAAATCCTTAGATGATGACCAGGGATATTTCCTAATGATCTTTAAAGACAAGGAAAGTAGGGATGAAATATTTAAAACCAAGGTATGGTTTTAGAACAATTCGGGGCTGCATATGCAAAGATGGTCTCCTAACTTCGACTCCTCAAAAAATGTAGTCAACTTTATCCCTATGTGGATCTCCTTAGACAATCTTCTGGTGGAATATAGAAATGCAGAGATTCTTCAGATCATTGCAAATAAATTGGGTATCTTCCTAAAGCTGCAACAAAGGTAGGATTCAGCTTCAACTATGCTCTGCCTTCTTATGAACCTCTCCAAAGAACTCCCAAGATCGTTGAAGATCATCTCAAAATTTGGGATTTGGACTCAGATAATTAGATATGATATTCAACTAAGTCAATCAGTAGGATCACAAGGTTTTCCCTCAAACATGGAAGCAACGCAGCTGGATTGTGACCCTTATACAAATACTCAACTCTGTATAGGGGTCAGCAACTACGAGAATCTCCCTCAACAGGAGATGGCTTCAATCCTTTTAACTGAGGTAGGTTCTCTAAGTCACAAGGATGCTTCAATAATTGCTGATAACAATCATAAATAGTCTAAAATTTTGAATATTTTCCTTTGGTTTTTCTATTGGAAAATAATGGGCTCTACTCACCAAAGTTTTAGACTAATAGTTCTTGTAGGCCACCCCCTAGCTCCAAGCCACCATATTCTAGAAACCCACAACAGGTTTAGATCACTTTTTATTGGAAACTTGAAAGGAATAGGATCCTAAGAAATCATTTAAAGATTTTCCTGGGGATAAGTTCATTTTAGAGGCCCTCTTTACCTTCGCTCCAGATTGAGTTGGTGAATCCCTCCTCCATTCACAAGTTATTGGAATTGTTCACACACAAATCTCTAGGTTGAACTCGAAGATTGTAGAACAATTATTGACTCAATGGTTTTAAGAAGTTCAAGTAGAGATGTTGTCCCAGTTGGAAGACCAGGTCATGGAAGAAAAGATTTGGCCGTCTGGGAAGGCAGGGACCCAAGAGGTTAGTGTTTCAGAAGAGAACATCTCTGCACCAGACCATCTCTCTCCTAAATGTCAAGAGGTTAAACTTTTAGAGGAGAAAATCACTACACCAGATCATCTCTCTCCTAGTAACTTATCAACTCATGTCCCGGAGAATACCCAGGAAGATGACATTTTAAAAACCGAGATCAAAGATTTATGGAAAATTGCAAAGTTTGAGGTGTATTTTGGAAACAACATGGACAAATGTGATTTAGACTCATTGAATAATAGCTCAAGTACCAGGAAATATTCAAGAATCAGGTCCAAAGAACTAAAACATAATAGAATTATACTAGAAGACTCACCCAAAATGCCTTTAAAGAAAGGTAGAACCAGAGGGGGGATCATTCGTTTAAAGCCTGTTGGGACAATTTGTAAACCCAAATCTAAAAGATGAATATTTGGGCTCAATACACTGTGTAGCTACCCAAAGGTAATACTCCACATGATGACAGTGAGCGAAATCTAGTTTACCCAAATCATACTCTATCCACCATCTAAAATGCACAAACATTGCTTAATAAATTTGATTTTTCAATCTCCAATATATATTATATTGTAAAAAATTTAAGTCTCAAATTATAGAGTGTATTTCATAACGTAAAATCCTCACCTTGAGAGAATCTGAAGCTCTTGTTGTTGTCGTGACTGAATCATATTGAAGTCCAACTTTTCCAATTCTAAAAGTCTTGTATAGAAAATACTACAAGAATTTAAACATTACAATGTGAAATTCTCTTAGTGATCATTAAAAGACTAAAACGTTAGAATTGGAAATATTATTCTCTCCTATTAAAGTTCTAAAATGCTAATTATAAAATGATTAACCGAAGTTTTAAAAGAGAAGATTGAGATGGTACAAGGTATTGAAATTACTTGTTAATGCTCTTCGAAGCCCATGAACTATCTTTTCCATATATGTCAATATAGGTCCTTTCTTCCAACCTAGGCACATTGGTGTGCCAACCATACTCAAGATTGAACTTTATCTATTACATGGCATAGATTATAATTTCATTAAGAAATGGATTCATAGACTTAATATGAAAAATTATGAATGAGCATGGGTACCTTTCTTGAAAGATTTAAATTGCTAATATTTGGTAGAACTTTCTTTAAATATGTCGTTGCAAAGGATTTTGCATCATCCAAAAAATTCTCCTTAGGAAATGCTATGAGTGAAGCATGAAATAAATTTAGAATGTATTTTATGTCCTCTTCATTTGTTTGACTATTTGAATCCAAGAATTGCCCATCTTCTAGAATAAATTGTTGCAACATATCTGCCATGACATAAGCTCTTATAAAAAATGAAGCAATGTAAATAATTATAAACAAAATATACAATATAAAATATATATTTATCATGAGCCAAAAAAATGCCGATCTTTAGAGAAATTGTAGAGCCGAAGGTAATCATGACTCTCATAGAAATAGATGCAAGCAGTCGCTTCCATCTCTTTGGAACACTCACGAGGAGGAGACTTGGCCAAACCACTTTGGGTGGAACGGGAGAAAAATGGTCCAAGAAAATCTCACCAAGTCTTCAAACGAACACAAAGGTCAGATTTTGAATTTCATCAGGGGAAGACGCTAGAACTTAGAGGTAGTCAGGGGCCAAGGCGGGGCTCGACCAGGGGCCATGAGAATCAAATATGAAGCACATGAAAGTTAGGAATTCCTCTCCACCACTTAATCCAAATCTCATCCCCATTTTCCCAACTTCAAAAGTAGGGATACCCATCAGACCTCCACTGCCAAAGAAGGCCTGGACTAGTCTTCATTGGGAAATTCACAAGAAAAGAATGGATTTTCTTATAAACAACTAGAGTTTGGTGGATAGAGGTCACAAAAATGGACGTTATAGATCATGGAAGGTTATTAGATGGTGGAGACCCATAGGGAATCCATTTCAAAAGCCATTTTTGAATCAGCAATAGTGACATACAATGACAAATCTGACTCCAACGTTGGAAGAAGGTGAAATAGTCACTTGTGGGGATCAAATTCTGAGGAATTCTAAGGATGCTAACTCTCATCTTTGTTCAAAGGGGACTTCCATCAATTTCTCTAAGGAATTCCTAGCCCATAGGTCTTCTTTTCTAGCCAACCAAGCTTTGATTTGCGAATTCTGGAATATAAAGTTATCAGCTATTCAACTCATTTCATGGGTACATGCCAATTGGCCTAATGTTACCCAAATTGAATCCTTAGATGATGACCAGGGATATTTCCTAATGATCTTTAAATACAAGGAAAGCAGGGATGAAATCTTTAAAACTAAGGTATGGTTTTAGAACAATTCGGGGCTGCATATGCAAAGATGGTCTCCTAACTTCGACTCCTCAAAAATTGTAGTCTACTTTATCCCTATGTGGATCTCCTTAGACAATCTTTTGGTGGAATATAGAAATGCAGAGATTCTTCATATCATTGCAAATAAACTGGGTATCTTCCTAAAGCTGCAACAAAGGTAGTATTTGGCTTGAACTATGCTCTGCCTTCTTATGAACCTCTCCAAACAACTCCCAAGATCGTTGAAGATCATCTCAAAATTTGGGATTTGGACTCAGATAATTAGATATGATATTCAACTGAGTCAATCAATAGGATCACAAGGTTTGCCCTCAAACATGGAAGCAACGTAGCTGGTTTTTGACCCTTATGCAAATACTCAACTCTGTATAGGGGTTAGCAATTGCGAGAATCTTCCTCAGCAGTAGATGGCTTTAATCCTTTTCCCTGAGGTAGGTTCTTTGAGTCACAAGGATGCTTCAATAATTGCTGATAACAATCATAAATATTCTAAAATTTTGAATATTTTCCTTTGGTTTTTATATTGGAAAATAATGGGCTCTACTCACCAAATTTTTAGACTAATATTTCTTTTAGGCCCCCCCCTTAGCTCCAAGCCACCATATTCTAGAAACCCACAACAGGTCTAGATCAATTTTTATTGGAAAATTGAAAGCAATAGGATCCTAAGAAATCATTTTAAGATTTTCCTGGGGATAAGTTCATTTTAGAGGCCCTCTTTACCTTCACTTCAGATTGAGTTGGTGAATCCCTCCTCCCATTCACAGGTTATTGGAATTGTTCACACACAAATCTCTAGATTGAACTCAAAGATTGTAGAACAATTATTGACTCGATGGTTTTGAGAAGTTCAAGTAGAGATGTTGTCCTAGTTGGAAGACTAGGTCATGGAAGAAAATATTTGGCCATCTGGGAAGGCAGGGACCCAAGAGGTTAGTGTTTCAGAAGAGAACATCTCTGCATTAGACCATCTCTCTCCTAAATTTCAAGAGGTTAAAGTTTTAGAGGATAAAATCACTACACCAGATCATCTCTCTCCTAATCAATTATCAACTCATGTCCTGGAGAATACCCAGGAAGATGACATTTTAAAAACCAAGATCAAAGATTTATGGAAAATTGCAAAGTTTGAGGTGTATTTTGGAAACAACATGGACAAATGTGATTTAGACTCATCGAATAATAGCTCAAGTACCAAGAAATATTCAAGACTTAGGGCCAAAGAACTAAAATAGAATAGAGTTATACTGGAAGACTCACCCAAAATTCCTTTAAAGAAAGGTAGAACCAGAGGGGGGATCATTCGTTTAAATCCTGTTGGTAATACCCTCCACAAATGAATATCGGATGCCAAGTGGGAGAGGAAGATCCTATCAGAATCTTGAGAACTACAATCTCCCATTTCACCGAGAATCCAGGCAGTTTATGACCTCTTTGATGGTTCATAAATAAGCATTGAAGGTATTGAGAATAATTCAACTCCATTGGTTGCAAGGTTTCTAGAAGCAGATTATGTTGAGGCTGAAGAAAGGTGGAATGACATAGAAGGTCTTTCTTGCTATAAAGATAATGCTCCAGAGATTGTATAGGGTAACATCCTATTGGCAGAAGCATTTGAGGATGATATTTCATCAGATCTTTCTCCTTCCCCTCCTCGCACTCTAGGTATTCAAAAGTCACTTTCTAACATACCCCTTCCTGATTGTGGTATGGTTAAAAAGAAAAGAAAAGGTAGGAAATCTTTGGCCACATTAAGATCGGAGGATGGTGAGGATCAAGTTCAATAAAAAATTACAGATTATTTAAATACTGGGAAGGGGAAGATCCTTCCCAAGTCACAATGAAGATCCTATCATGGAATGTTAGGGGCCTAAATGCTCCTAACAAGCAGCGTATAGTGAAACGCTGCATTCTGATGACCAAGCTTGATATAGTGCTTCTACAAGAAATAAAAATGGACATAGACCAAATCTCTTCACTCTCCAAAATTCTTGGAGATTGGTCCTCTGTGGGGTTCGATGCTCTTGTATCTTCTGGTGGTGTTGCCATACTTTGGAACCCACGACATATCACTTTCACTTATAGAGAAAAGAACTCAAATTGGATGGGCAGTGAAGTCAAGAGTCTGGGATCCAACTTAAAATTCTACATTATAAATGTGTATGTCCCAAATCTGTGAAGGAGGAAATTGGAAGTTTGGTCAGAATTGAGTATGCATTTTCAGGCTCATGAACTTGATAACATTATTTTGGGAGGAGATTTTAATGCCATATTTTTTTACTCTTGAGAAAATTTGGGAGGTTCTTAAAAGGAATCTCAATCACAATCAGATTTCAAGGATTGGCTCCAATTTGAGTTTCTACTGGGATTAGACTTTGAAAATGGAAATTACACTTGGACCAACAAAAGGCTGGGTCCTAGCAACATAACTGAAAAACTAGACAAATTTTTTCTTAAAGGGGATCTTTCTCTTTTCCCCTTTGATTTCAAATCCTCCATCTCCCCAACTTCAGGTTTTGATCACTTTCCCATCCAATTGGAAATCTTAGGGGAAAATAAACCTCAACATTATTCATTCAAATTTGAAAACATGTGGCTTAAGGATGAAAATTTCCTAAAATTAATTAAAGATTGGTGGGGAGAATGCAAGCCAAAAGGCTCAAAACTATTCTGCTTTGTATTGAAACTAAAATAAATCAAACAAAATTTACTTATCTGGAACAAAACACATTTCAATAATATCTTTGAATCTAAAATAGAAGTGGAGCAGAAGTTGAAGGCTCTTAATGAGAAAATCATAGTGTCTGGGATGGATAAAGTGAGTTATGATTTGGAAAAAGAACTTCTTAGAAAACAAGAAGAAATCCTAGCAAAGGAAGAATTTTTTAGGAAACAAAAATCCAGAGAGAGCTAGCTAGAAGTAGGAGACAAAAACACAAAATTCTTCCATAACAACACCAAATAGAGATGCAGTATTAACATGATTCATAAAATTTCTAAGGAGAATGGCATGATCACTCAGGACCAATCAGAGATTCTAAAGGAAATTGTCATCTTTTACACAAATCTACTAAATCACTCAGAAGCCTCTCACTGAACTCTGCTCAATATGACTTGCTTAGGGATATCCCCAAGCTCATTTTAGAATCAGACAATTCTCTGTTGCTAGCCAAATTCACTAAGAAATAAATGTTGGATATACTCTCGCACATGGCTCAGGATAAATCTCTTGGTCTAGATGGCTTCCCCCCTTGTTTCTTTCTTCACTGTTGGCAAATATTGGTCTTCGAACTTTTTGCTGCATTGGAAGTTGGTCGCTCTTTAGGTAGATTTCTAACTGAAATCAACAACACTTTTATTGCTTTGATCCCAAAGAAAGAAAATGCAACCTGTATGGAGGAATTTAGACCGATAGCATTATGCAATACCATATATAAAATCTTCTCCAAATCCCTAGAAAATAGATTAAAATTGGTATTGAACAAGATTATTGGAGAGGAACAAATGAGCTTTGTTCTAGGGAAGTCAATATTAGATGGAATTATTATTGCTCAGGAAGCCATACACTCAATTCAACACAACAAGCATTCCAACATGATTATAAAATTGGATATCAAGAAGGCCTATGATAAGGTTGATTGGATATTCTTAGCCAAATGTATGGAGAAATTTAGGTTTTCTAAAGCTTGTATAAATCTCATCTACTATTGCACCTCAACTCTAAAATTTTCAATTTTGGTTAGTGGTTCACCCAATGGAATCTTTGAAGGGTCCAATGGTGTGTGTGATTTTTGTACCTATTAAGAGACACAACACTTCAATAAATCATTGCATTAGTGAAAACAAGGGGTTAGCAAACATAACAACCACTAAAATTGATCTATTGCTTCCTGTCTAGGAGGAGTGTGAAAAATGACATAATAGCCCTCAGATTATGCATATTCCAGTGACAAATACAACCTAAGAATGGAAGATTAAAATTAAAATTAATCTAAATGATTCAAAAACATGCATTCTAGCTCTAAATGAAGATTATAACAATATAACTAAGAATTAAGCTAGAAAGCACTATGGAAGTCCTAAACATGAGCAATATGATATTGCTCCTTCAATCTTCCAAATATGGGCAGCATAAGGATGCTATAAACTCTTCAAAATTAGGAGCATTACAATAATACAATAAAATACTTCCAATTTTAGGGCCAAAGCAAAGGCAAAAGAAAGGGCCATTTGAGCTCAAAATCCATCCTATTTATAGGAGAAATGGAGGAAGGGGAGAAGACTCTAGAAGGGATGCCATTAATGAGGGTGTAAGACTCATTAATGAGGCATGGGTGGAAGGAATATGTAAGATCCATTAATGCTTGATTTATGAAAGCATTAATGAGGTATGGGTGAGGGTTTAAGAAGCATGGGTGAGGGTTTAGAGTCAAGCTTGACAACTTTGACTTTGGGGGGAGGGTTGAATTCTTAATCACTCCTTAATGGAATGTGACAAGATTAAGGGTGGCTTGGGATTAGGATTAGGGGTTAAGGCATGTGATCAAGAAGATAGAGAAGATAGGAGAGAGACTGAGTGGAGGGGGGATTAGCTAATTAGGGTTAATTAGCTAATTGAGAAGAATTAGCATGTGAGAAGGGGTTGGGATGAGTTTGAACTCATGGTTGGGCAGTTGAGATTGGTTAGGTTAGAGGGAATATTAATGAAATGAATTGTTGTAATAACATATTCACTCAATAATAGGGATTTAATTAATCACTTAAGCTTTTGATTACTTAGTAGTAATTAATTAGGACTATAGCCAAATTCAATCAATTTAGGCTAGGGGATTATTTTGCAAGTGATGAGGTAGGATTAGGATCTCATTAATTCATATTAAATTAACTACCTTAGCTAGGTATGATTTGAATTGATTTCAATTGGATTGAATTAATTTGATTGGATTGGCTAAAGTGATTAGATAACTTAGGAGATTAAATCCGATTTGGATGAATTATGCCAGCCAATTGAAGAGTTGTCTGAGCATAATTGGGGGTATGATCACACTTAGGGAAAATAGGGTCTATAGTTAGAGCATACCAAATCTAGGTGGTTACATTTTCCCCTCTTTGAATTGATGTGCGAGCAATGCATTGATTCAAATAAATTTTTTGATGTTGACTTTAGAAAGATTGAGAATTTCGCTCATGATCGAACAAAATGTCTGATGAGATCAGTCTCGCACTTGATCAAACTAAATTGATAGAATTGAATTTTCACTTGGTTGTCATATAATGGTCAATAAAAGATCTTAAAGATACCAATTCTGAGCTTGGTTGTTGTCCAAAGATTGATAATATTGATTCTGAACTTGGTTGTCGTCCAAAAGTCAGTATAAAGCTGCCAGAAGCTTAATAAGAATCTTTTTTTTTAAATGAGGAAACACACGATATCTAGCTTATGAGAACCAAAGATTTCTATCCAACAACTCTGACTTAGTCAAGGAAACTGTCATGCCCCTAGTTTGTTTGATAACAAAGTCATTTTAATGCTATTTTGAGAAAAAATTTGATTGATAATAGTGTGATCATGCCCCCTAGAGAACAAAATCGAAGGAAAGAAATGAAATCCCTCTATTAAAATGATGTATCACTTGCATGGAGCGGGTAGGAAAAGAAAGAACAGAGTAGAAGAAGTGAAGAAATGAAGGTGTGTTTTTGAGAAAACACAAGTTTTACCAAGTTAATCACGTTTAAAAGGTGAGTTCAATTTTGTTCCCGATAGATCAAAGAATCTGGGAAGCATGGGATGTAAATATCTTGGATTTCAGATGAAGAAAATATAGAAAAGAGTTTGAGCTCAAATCCTTATGTAGTTCTTTCAAAAATGCATCATGCAATCTCTAAATGCAGACTTTTAGGACTATCACTGATTTGCAGTTATTTGCAACATTATATCATTAATGGGCACTTTTCAGAATGAATACCACAAGACAGTACAACCATCACTAATACCTAGTGATATTATGAAAGTATGAATACTATATTTGTTGGAATTCTGGAGATAGACTTAGGCATCAAGGCATAGAAGCCAGGATGACAAGATAGTCACCTTCCTTTTATTATATCAGAATCTGTGTAAGGCAAGATATTGGATCCACAATGACCTTGAAAATTTATATCCTTGGGTACATTATGCTTCGTATACCTTAGAGAGAATATGAATTTAGAAAATAGAAAAGGAAATTGTTTCAACCTCACCGTAGTTTACACATAACAAAGATTGAGATATATGCGGCTATCCAATCACGTTGGCAGCTCTTACCATAAACATTCAAGTTAGGTGAAATTTATAGGATCCTTTGGAACAATCACCATATGTAGAAAATCAAGAAAATGTTATGCCACCTATCCTTGTGACTCTTTGTCTTTGCGTAGACATCATGGAGTAACTTGAAAGACATAACAACCATCAATTGTGAATCATTCAAATAAAATTCATAACTTCTTAAATGCCCCTAGTTGAATCATCATCAGTGCATAAAATAGTTACAATCATACCAAGATTAAATTGTGTTTAAGTAGTATTTGAGAAATAATATTGATTCATTTTTCAAGCACAGTAGAGATTCATCAATCAAAAATTTAGATTTCAAGCAAAATATTTCATGTCTGAGTACATCATTGTTCCTATTTTCCAATCCAATGTAGGTCTTAGAAACATCATTAGTGCCATGTTTGTGTCATCCTTGTTTCGTGAAAGGGATGATTTGGTGAAATTATTAAGAAGCATTGTGTCATGAGACAAACCATCTGATGACTACCTAGCAGACGCAACCTATCATACTGGAAAAGATGCCCCCAGTGCGAAAGGACTTGATTATAAGATAGAAATACAGACGAATCCCAAGCAAGGATAAGATTTCATAAGGAAACAAAGTCAATGTTTAGCATAGGTGTAATTGTGGAGGCTTAGTATCGGAAATGTATTGATAGATAGAGTGCAGAATACAAGTGATGTCTGATTGCCAGGTTTTCACCACTCGGCAAAATCTTTTCTTCTTTTTGCTACTAGGATGCTTGTTTTACCAGGTTCTCATCAAGGTACTTTTCTCTTTTTCTAATTTTTTTCTATTTTTGCTTTTTTGAATGTTTTTGTAGTATCAAGGTGCATGTTTGCCAGGTTTTCACCAAGGATACCCTTTTTTCAGGATTTTCTCCACTATTTTTTGGATTTCTTCAGGATCAATTTTCTGAATGTTTTTGGTATTTTCTGAGAACTATTTCACTATATAGGCTCTGCTAGCCAAACATCAAGCGTAGAACCGCTTCAAACATAGAGTGTTGATAGGATATGGGAGAACATATCCCTCAAGTGTAGCTAGCTGATAAGCTCCTATCCCAAAAGTAGCAGTGATAACATAAGGTCCCAGCCAATTAGGTTCAAATTTTCCCTTCTGTTCTCTGTTAGGCTAGTTCTTAGGATTCTCCTTTAGGAAAAGATCCCCCACTTGAAATTTTCATGGTTTGACCTTTTTTTGTATCCTTTGGACATCCATGCTTGGTACACTTTGAGGTGATCGAACACTTGTTTCCTGTGCTCATCAAGTAGGTCTAAAGAATTCACCCTATCTATGCAGTATTTCTCATTAGTAATAAGGCCTTGTAAAGATATCTGGAAAGATGGGATTTCAACCTCAATAGGTAGTACTACCTTAGCACCATAGACTAGAGAAAATGGAATGGCTCTTGTTGGTGTTCTGATGCTTGTTCTGTAGGCCCAAAGTGCTAGATTCAATTGTAAATGCCAGTCTCTGCCATACTTTCTCACAGTTCTGTGTAGAATTTTGAGAATATTCTTATTAGACGCTTCAGCCTGTCCATTACCTTAAGGATAATAGATTGAGGAGAAAGGTTGAGTAATGTGGAACTATTCCCAAAGGTCATTAATGTCTTGATTTTTAAATTGGACCCCATTGTCTATTACAATAGATGAGGGTATCCCATATCTATAGATAATTTAGTTCAGAATGAACATAGCCACCTGTATGCGAGTAGCTTTGATTAGCGGCATGACTTTGACCCACTTCGTAAAATACTCAGTGGCCGTAATGATGAACTTGTTTCCATTTGAAGAGTTGGGATATATTTGTCCAACCAAGTCAAAGGCCCATTGCTGAAATGGCTAATGTGTAATAAAAGGTATAAGTTCTCTGGCAGGAGCATGGATGAGATTTCCATGTGTTTGGCATTTAAGACATGTTTTGGAAAATTGAATAGCATCTTTTTCCATAGTAGGCAAATAATAGCCTACTTTGAGCAGTTTCTTAGCCAATAAAAATTTGTTTGAGTGTGATCTACATACACCTTCGTGGACTTATTTTAACGTGTGATCTGACTCTTTGAGTTCTAAACATCTAAGAAGTGTATTGTCGAGACCTCATCGATATAGGTTATTAGTTATGAGGACATAAAATGATGTTGTCCTAATCAAAGCTCTTTTCTCATTTCAGGATAGATCATTGGGAATAGTTTGGTCAGCTAGGTAAGCAATGATCTTAGTATACTGAGATTGGTCTAGGGTGTTCAAGGCACATATTACTTGGTATTCAGGGGTATTAAAGGAAGGATAGGATAATTCTTCCACAAGGAAGTCATAGAGGAATTGATGTTCCTCCAGTTGTAACATGGATGCCAAGGTAGCCATAACATCTGCAGCTTTATTATCTGATCTTGGTATTTTTTGGAATGTGATGAAGACAAAATACTTCTTGAGTTCATCTACTAGTTGCTTGTAGGGAATCAAATTCTCATCTTTTGTTTGATACTTTCCATTGACTTGATTGATGATGAGTTGGGAATCACCATACACATGTAACTCTACAATCTTCCACTCCATAGCTAGCTTAAGACCATTTACCAATGCTTCATATTCTGAAACATTGTTTGTGCATGGAAACATCAATTTGTAAGATTTGGGAATCTTGTAACCTTGAGGAGTTATGAATAGGACCCCTGCTCGGAGCCTTGTTGTGTGAAAGAACCATCAAAGTACATCTTCCATGGATACTCAGTTAGATGCATGATGGTTTCATCAGGGAATTCAATCTTTAAAGGCTCATTATCTTGAAGGGGTGAATCAACTAGTTGATCTATGAGAACCTATCCTTTAATAGCTCTCCTTTCTACATAATCAATGTCAAACTCGCTCAGAATCAGGACCCATTTTTCTAGTCGCCCAATTAATGATGTTCTACGTAGAAGGTATTTTAGAGGATCTATCTTTGCAATGAGCCTGATTGCATGTGACAACATGTAGTGTCTCAATTTTTGTGATGCGAAAATGATTGCTAAGCATGCTTTCTCAATAATGCTATAATTGAGCTCATAGGTGACTAGTGTTCTACTAGTGTAGTAGATATCTCTTTCTTTCTTCATTTCATCCTCTTGTGCTATAAATACTCCTAAGGATGTAGCTGTAGCCGAAATGTATAGGATTAATGGCTTCCCATGAATAGGTGCCATAAGAATAGGAGGAGTAGCTAGGTATCCTTTCAATTCTCTGAAGTTGGCTTCTAGTGTTTATCCCATTTGAATGTGACCCATTTATGTAGTATTTTGGTAAAGGGTTGTGCTTTATCCACAAGTTTTGACATGAACCTCTTGATTAACTGGAGTCTCCCTTGTAGCATCCTCATTTGACTGATGTTGAGCAAAGGAGGAGCCATTTCCAGTATAGCTTTAACTTTTGTAGGGTCTACCTCAATTCCTTTCCCTGAGACAATGAACCCTAGGAGCTTCCCTGATTGGACCTCAAAGGCACACTTCTTTGGATTGAGCCTGAGTTGAAACTACTCCATACGGTCTAATATTTTTCTCAAGTCATCAATGTGAGTATGTCTTTCTTTGGATTTAGCCAAGGTGTCATCCATGTAATCCTCCATGTTTTTGTGAATCATGTCATGGAATATAGTGGTCATTTCTATTTGATATGTTGCACCTGCATTCTTTAACCCAAATGGCATGATGTTCTAGCAAAAGGTGCCCCCATGCACATGTGAATGCGGTCTTCTCTTGATCCTTAGGGGCAATTTTGATTTGATTATAGCCTGAGAAACCATCCATCAATGAGTACATTTGGTAGCCTGTTGTGAGGTCTATGATCATGTCAATATTAGGAAGTGGGAAATTATCCTTGGGACATGCCTTGTTTAGGCCTCTGAAGTCCGTACAGATTCTAATAGATTTATCTAATTTAGATACGGGGACTACATTGGAGATCCATCCTACGTAGACAATGACTCTGATAAATCCATCCTTTAGTAATTTCTCTAGCTTCGCCTTTACTAGCAATGCAACATGAGGATGCATCTTTCTAAGTTTTTTCTTCACAGGTTTAATCCCAGGAGCTATAGATAGATGGTGCATGATCAATTCAGGATCTAGCCTTGGCATATTGGTATAAGACCATGTAAAGTTGATCTTATTCTCGTTTAGGAATTTAGTGAACTGTACCTTTTCCTCTTCTGATAAAGATTGTGCGAGGTGTAATATTTGAGGATTATCAGCAGTGCCCAAGTTTACTGGTTCTATTAGTTCTATTAGTATTGAAGACCTTTCTTGAAAGTGCTTAGGGAGGATATCAAGAATCTCATCTTTTGGCACCTTTGAGAGGTTTTCACTATTAGACGCATCTTTTGTTTTTACTATTTTGGGATCTGATACTGCCACATAGTGGTTTTCACCATTGGTCCTCTTTTAATTTTTTATTTTTCAATTTTTGACTGAGAAACTTGATATCCTCCTATGACATATTCTCACTCCTTACATTGGTGGAAGAGGGATGAGGTTCACAAGCATTTAGATAACAAGCCAAACTATAGTCATTGTGAAAGTCGAGGATAGGAGCAGGATCTATTTCAGTCCAATCAATTAGGTCTGGAAGTATCAATGATAGGGAGTCAGAATCTGGGAAGGAAAACATCGCGCTAGCTTCAAGACCATTAACCGACATGACATAGTCCATTAGGTTAATTTATTTGATGTTTAAATAAATAAGAGTTAGATCATTGTTAAAACGGTCATTGTTAGTTATATGTGGACCGAACTCTAATGACTCGTTAGTGGAATATCCTTCTTCTTCTTCTCTCCATAGAAGGAGGTCTCTTGCTTGTCACCTATGAAGATTTTCTAGGCATGTATATGTAAGGAAACTCAGGTGCGAAAACAACTTCCTACACTAATCTCTAAAGGAAATTATTGTGCAAATTCTTTTAAATCCTTACAATTTTAGATTAGTTAACTAATTTAACAATGATATTACAGCCATATACCATGCATACAAAAAATAGAGAATGAAACAATGATTTACCCTAGGGAAAACCTTTTAGTAAAAAACCCCAGCACTCCAAAACCTGCACAATGTATTATCTTCAACACAATGGTTACAACACACTTGCAATGCAGTTTTTTTTAGGAGACAATCGACACTCAAAGACAAATCCAGTAGCATGAGAGCATACCAACAATACACTCTTTTCCTATCCCTATCTACAACCCTAAAAAATGCTTATATCACGCGCTTTCCTTTTTAGGGAAACTTCCAAAGATAGCCGTATTAGGGTTTTACCATTCTCAGAGAAAATAGGACCCCAAAATTTTTTTGATTGTAGAAGAGTGTATAGTACTCAACTTTATTAGTTGCCACATGTCTTGCATGTCTTCACCCATCATTGAATCTTCTATAAATAGCTCTTACATGTCATAGGAATCCGTCATAGCCATTTCAGCCATGATCTCCTTACACACAATTCAAGATGCCGACACATCAAGTGGAGTGACACATCAACATGCCAACTAGACATGTACACTCACACTTAATTACATTATTTGCAAGAAATAAATTTTACAAAACAAATAATAATAATAGGAATTATCCAAGGTTGAGACACCTTATTCCTAACATTCTCCCACTTGTTGAACACCTTGTAAGAGAAATAGGAACATAACAAGAACTAACTGCTATAGGCCAAAAGGCCCATAGACTCTAAACACCATATGAACTTCATAATGCCCATTGGTTTCATTAATGCATCTACAAAATTCTTCATAGCATCTACCTTCTCCAAATTTACCTTTCCATCTTCCACCATATCTCTCACAAAGTGAAACTGCACATCAATGTGCTTCGTTCTGGCATGGAAAGTTGGATTCTTCACAAGGCAAATAGTGCTTTGACTG
>MU224565.1:147490-161698 GCA_018584345.1 Thuja plicata | reverse complement strand
CAGATTGTTGTTCATCCAAAGCTAATTAAGATTCATTTTAGAAGCACTAAATGAAATGTGAGATATTCATTTTAACAACACCAAATCAAAGTGTGCTCTAAGTTTATGTTTGCATGCTTGAATAAAAATAAACAAAAATGCTACATAAATGAAAGCTAAAACATGAAAGAAAGCTAAGATAAAAATGAGCATAATAACTTTAATAAAAATTACGATCCTTTGTGAGGGAAAAGAGTTTCTCTTTTATAGAAATCTCTCTCAAATCAATGGTTGAGATTGAACAAAAAGAGTGGTTCAGATTCGATTGAAGAAGCAAAATCCATGTGCAAGTGATTTGATTGGTCGAGAGAGTCAGTTGACTGAACTGACTGATCAGTTATTTTGGAAACTTCCAAAATTAGTTCACAGTTAACTGAAATGTTTCCAAAATGATAAATAGATGAGAATCAGTTAACTGAGTGGAACTAGATTGTTTCCATTTTGATAAATCAGTTAATTGGATTTGATGATGTCATATGCATTTTTAATAAATTAATTGATTTTTGAATGCACAGTTATGATTTTATAATTAATTTAATTCCTTTTTGATTTAATTGACAATTTTGTAATTTTTATTTAATTAATATATCAGAATATCAATTAAATAATTAACATAATGTTTATTTGCCAATGTAATGTGATTTTAGGAATTAATTAATTAATCAAGTAAGATGATCGATTAGGACCTAGGGTTTAGGTTAGATCAGTTTGAATTTGATAATTTCCTATTTGATTTAGGACTTAGGTTTAATCAAGATTAGGGTTTCTTGATTAATTGCTGAGATTGAGGGTCTAGGGTTTATGTGACCATTTTTAGGTGATTACACATCATTCAACATACTTACAGATAATAGGTTTCATGCCAAACTTGGAATGTGTATAACTCTGTTGATTCCCTTTACTCATCCATCAGGAAATCTGATAGTGACCCTTCCATGTCCAACTATCTTTAGGTGAGAATCATCACCCAAGTAAACCTTTCCACCATCAAACTCTTCATATTTTAAGAACTAGTTTTGATGAGAGGTCATGTGAAAACAAGCACCCGAGTCTACCAACCACACATCATCAGATGCATGGGCTACCAAATCTGCAATAAAAGCATCTCCATCTTCTTGAGATTTTTTGAAAGTTGAATCTAAGCCTTTCTTCTTCTTCTTCGGTTATTTGCAGTCCCTCCAAAAGTGCCTAGATTTATCACAGTTCCAAAATTTTTCCTTGGACTTTCCAGGAGTCTTAGAACTCCCACGGGATTTGGATCTACCCTTCTTTGACTTATTGTCATTCTGCTTTCCTTTGTCATTGGATCTCCCGCAAACAGCGAGGGCTTCCTTAGATGAATCCGAAGTCTTTCTTTGCATCTCCTCAGATAGCAGCAAAGACACCACATCATCCATATGGAATGTGAAGTTATAGTACTTTCAAGAGCCATCACAAGATGGTCCCATGAATTTGACAAGGAACAAAGAAGGGTCATACATCAATCCTCCTCCTTGATCTTGGCACCAGATGATGCCAACTGTGCAATGAATAAATTGAATGTGTTGAGATGATCAGTTACGGATCCACCTTCCTCCATTCTTAAAGAATACAACTTATTTCTCAGGAACAAATTATTCACCAGAGATTTAGCTAGATACAGAGACCCAAGCCGTTTCCACAAAGAATTTGCAGTAGTCTCATCAAGAACATTCAGAAGAATGACATCTGCTAGACACAGTCTGATGAGACCCTTAGCCTTCTGATCCTTGATTTCCCAATCTGCTTGAGATATTGCTGTAAGTCTCACATCAAGTGAATTAGCCTCCCATAGATCACGGTCTTCAAGCATGTCTTCCATCTTGAGTTTCCACAACTCAAAATTAGTGCCATTAAATTTCTCCACCTCCATTCTACTGTATGAGGACTTGCCATCTCAATCTGCAAATAAGATTTAGAATGCTCTGTACAAAAAATTCCCACTCAACTTGAGATTAGCTCAAAAAAACCTACCCAACAACTAGGATCAAAATTTGATTAGGCTCTGATACCACTTGTAAGGAAACTCAGGTGCAGAAATAGCTTCCTACACTAATCTCTAAAGGAAAGTATTGTGCAAATTCTTTTAAATCCTTACAATTTCAAATTCGTTAACTACTTTAACAATGATATTGCAGCCATATACCATGCATACAAAAAATATAGAATGACACAATGATTTACCCTAGGGAAAACCTTTCGGTAAAAAACCCCAGCACTCCAAAACCTGCACAATGTATTATCTTCAACACAACAGTTACAACACACTTGCAATGCAACTTCTTTTAGGAGAAAATCGACACTCAAAGACAAATCCAGTAGCACAAGATCATACCAACAATACACTCTTTTCCTATCCCTATCTGCAACCCTAAATAATGCTTATATCATGTGCTTTCCTTTTTAGGGCAACTTCCAAAGATAGCCGTATTAGGGTTTTACCATTCTCCAAGAAAATAGGAACCCAAAATTTTTTTGATTACAAAAGAGTGTACAGTACTCAACTTTATCAGTTGCCACATGTCTTGCATGTCTTCACCCATCATTGAATCTTATAGAAATAGATCTTATGTGTCATAGGAATCCATCATAACCATTTCAGCCATGATCTCCTTACACACAATTCAAGATGCTGACACATCAAAAGGAGTGACACATCAACATGCCAACTAGACATGTACACTCACACTTAATTACATTATTTGCAAGAAATACATTTTACAAAACAAATAATAAGAATAGGAATTATCCAAGGTTGAGACACCTTATTCCTAACAATATAAACACCAATTTCTCTGTCAATGATAGGAGGAATGAACTCCTCCTCTACTTCAGGATTATTAGAATTGTTGGGAGTAGTGTTAGAATGTTCCCGAGGTGCTAAGAGAGCTGGAAGCATGTGAATTGTATCTATCCCAATGTCCTATGAGGTGACAGATAGCTCCTCCCATTCATAATCATGAGAGTCAGTTATGTCATCATCAGATCTATTTAAATATTCAACAATAGTTATTTGATGTACTTGACTAGCCACCCATGGATCAAAGTGGGGTAAGTCAAGGATATGTGTGATTATGACCAGCTATCCCCAGTTAGGATGTGAACTTTGTTAGGATGTACTCATAGTAGTTGTTGCTATCAGTAGTACCATTGGATCATCCTCTATTATTTCTCCAACTTCTGAGATAGGAGGTTGTGCTAGCAAAGGTGTGAGAATGTCATGTGGTACCTCAAAGTTGGGTATATAGCGATCACCTTGATAGTCAGGATTCTCCATTCCAACATGCAATAATCTTTCATAGGACCATGGTTCTAGTTCTACCTCTTCTGTTTCATCACTCCCTTTGTCAGAGACTAGGCTGTGTCTTGAAGTGGGTTTGTCAGATTTATTATTAAAACCCAATCCTATTTTATCTCTGGTGTTCTTGAATTCCATTTGCACAAGTTCAATAAGTCCTCTTCCTATGTCATTTAGAGGCCCTTTTCCTTTGTATCCCATCTATTTTAGGAGGTCGTATCCTTTACCATACTACTCTGGGGACATCTCTACATTCTTAATCTCAGCTTCTGCCAGTTCTCCTTTGTAAAGCCACTCCAAGACTGCCTGTTCTTCTGTGTTATCTGAAGAAGATGTGGATGCTCCTACCATGCCAATTTATTTGTGTATTTCTAGCCCCTTGGATGCAGTAGGTGTGAATGTCGAGTAAGGTCTTCCATAGGATCTTGGTGACATAAAAAGTTTTGTCAATGACAGAGTTAGGTCCAGTTTGTATTCTCCCGTACCTGTTTGTGTATGTTTCAAGGATTTTCCAAAACTCTTCATTACCATGTCTTTGGTAGTCTCAGGAGAAATCTCATCTATAGCTTCCTTGTTATGTGGAATCATACTACCTGCCTTGACATTATTGCATGTATAATTGGCATCCGCTAGAATTGTTACCTCCACCCCATTATGTGGGAACTTTATGCACTGGTGGTAAGTAGATGGTACAACTTGCATTTCGTGGATCCATGGTCTCCCCAACAGAATGTTGTAGGCTAAGAGTAGATCTAGAACTTGACATATTACATTCCTTTCAATGGGTCCAACCCTGATGGGTAAAACTATAAGACCTTTAGAGGATCTTTCTTCCTCATCATAAGCTTTGATGGTTATCTTGCTCCTAGAATCAATTGTTTGTTCTGAAAGATCCAGTCTCTTGATTAGATCAAGGGTACAAATATTCAATCCTACACCTCCATCTATCAATACACATTGAACTCGGGATTTATGAATGAGGAATTCAATATGGAGGGGTTGATTGTGTGGATGGGTCAATGATTTATCATCCCCTTCAGAAAAAGAGAGATAGTGTGGCACTGATATGTGATTGACCATCGCTTGGAATTTGTCTATATCAATATCCTTTGGTACGTTAGTAACATGTAGAGCTTGTTCTAGGATTTCCCTATGCACTATGGATATTTTGAGCAACTCAAAGATGGAAATTTTGGTAGAGGTTCATTGCAACTGGTCAACCAAGTCATACTTTGCTCCAGGAATAGTAACCACATGTTTTTCTCCTAGTTTGGGGATAGTAATGATGGGAAAATTTGATGTTGATGCTGGTTTTGAAGAGGAACTGGGTCCATTGATCGTGACTAGCACTTGGCTTCTTGTTACTACATTGGTTTGAAAAGAGGTGTTGTTAACACCTTTGATTGTGAATACATTAATGGATTCAATTTTAATGTCAAGCATGTTGATCACATTGTCATTATTGGAATAGGTGTAGTTGAATTTTTTACCTTCCCCTTTAGATGTTTCTCCTTTGTCGTAGTTAGGAAAGGGTTTGTTAAACTCAGTATGATCTTCGTTGGTAGCGTGTCCATCTACTTTGATCTTTCCACCTTTGATGAGTTCTTGAATGACATGCTTAAGCTTAAGGAAATTTTTAGTCTTTTGTCCCTTGTTTTTGTGGAAGACTCAATAGGAATTATCATCCCACCACCTTGGTTTTACCACTGGTTCCCAGGTTTTTGAATCAAGAATCGTGAGAAGCTTGTTATCCAATAGAGTCTTCAAAACCATCTCAAGAGGTTCTCCCAAAGGAGTGAATGTTCTATGAGGTTTGGAAGTCCATGATCATCCCTTGTCATTATCATTGTTTGTTTTCTGTATGGGAGTCATTGCCTTGGCATCTTTGCTTTCTTGCATGCTATTAGTCAGATTGAATACCTCAGGTTTAGGATTGATGTTAGAGGTGTCAACTACTACATCATTGACAACTTTATTGTTTTTCTTCCACCATTTAGGGTTGGAGTTGGAGTTGTTGGTTTTTTTTTCATTTTGAAGGGTGATCTCTCCCCTTTTGACCATGACTTCCTTGATATAGAGGGCATTGTTAATCATTCTGTCGAAGCTTGGTGAGTCTTGCATTTGTAATGTGTAGTTCAATTCAGGCACCAAGTTATTAATGAAGATTTCCATCTTCTCAGATTTAGGAATGGCTCTTGAATATCGTGCAAAGATCTTCCTCCATCTTTGTAAGAAGTATGTAAATGATTCAACAGTATTCTGTTTAGTATTACATAGATCCATCATGGTTACATCATGCTGTATGTTATAGGATTAATGCTGGATGAATCGTTGGATTATCTCCTCAAACATTTTAACCTTAGGGTTTAGTTTTGAGAACCACTCCATGGCATTACCTCCTAGACTTCCCAGAAAGAGTCGCATGAGGTATGTAGGTTCGTGCATGTATTCTATGCTTAGAGCACAAAATTCCCATATATGATCATGTGGGTCAGTTTCTCTTGTATACTTATCATATTTTGGTATTGCTGTATTAGGAGGAAATGGAACCATAGTAATACTCTTATCAAAGGGGAATGGACAAATGGAGTCCAAAGAGTATGGTGATTTAGGTTTAGCTTTTTCCTGCTTGAGATTCGTAAGCTTTGTTTGCATCAATGTTAGCTATTTGGCAAGAATAGATATAAGAGTTGGTACCTCCTTTTCTTTGAGTTGTTCCACATCATAGGTAATTTGACACCCATGGATGCTAGATGGAGGAAGTATTTTTATTTATCCTCACAAATTATCTTTTCCATTATTTTATGGAACCTCTTGTTCTGTTTGAGTTTTTCATATTCTTCTTCAGTGATTTTGTTTTCGTTACTGGATTCAAATAAAGGATGTTCAAATGTGGGTTCTTCTTCCTCACCAATATCTTCATGCTTTTGGTTTTTACCATGTTGTCATATTATTCAAAAGCCTCACTCCACCTGCGAGTGTTGCTATCAATTTGTGGAGAGTCTAGATCGAGTAGGGAACTATGAGATGTCTCTCCTTGAAAGTGTGGTGATTTAGGAGGTAGTTTTGATCCTTTAGTTGTGTACTTGTTGTGTCTTGTGTTAACCATGAAGTTGTTTCTCAACTTTGTCAAAGTTTCCCAATAATATCAAGTAGAGTCTCAAATCATTCAAGTGAGCGTGTCTAGGTAGAAGTGTCAGTTGTGTTTTGGTGGAAGTAAATGATTCCAATGTCTGAGGCTTAGAATGCCCTGATAGTGAGCTAGGAATCAAGTTGTTTTGAAAAGTGAATAGACCACACATATTGAGACAGATTGTAAGAGTTCAAAATGACATGCAAGGTAGACGTTTGAACAAAAGGTTTTGAAGCAGCCATAGTGAGACCAAAATAAGCAATAGGGATAGTCTAAAGAGTCGAAAGGGGATCCAAAATAAACTATCTTTCTCTGAGAGGCAACTATGCAAGTGCCCACTGTCAAATTTTGTGAATTTTGTTTTGGAAGTGCATGAAGCATACATAGACCAAGGTTTGAATTTTGTTGCTTATTTGAAGGTGTTATCTTTTTAATGATTTTCAGTCACATCAAGCATTGTTGCATTGTTAAGAGGGTGAAATAGACACACATTTTATCCCTATTTTCTAGGTGGAGGATGGAAATCCCTTCTCATTGACATAGGTACACACTCAAATGTTAATCAGAATATAGCCATCACCAAGCACATAATGACTCCAGTCATGATGTTGTATTAGCCGACTCCAAATGAAAGTGAGGGCATAATATGAGGAGTGTCTTGGGGAAATTAATTTTTTCCTTGCACAAAGATTATCACCCTTTCGGGGATGAATTGGGAATTCTTTCAGTTGAAATGTTGTCTATTATTGGGCAATCCATTCGAAACTATCCCCCATAGAATTACACAAGGAAAATTTTAGGTGTATAGCCCTACGAGTACCTGAATATGTGTAGTCTCAAAAATAAGATTCAAGCAGCTCCACTCTACACATACCCAAGCATGTTTAAGGAATGATGTCGAAATTCCATGAATAAAACTGGCTTTGTCTTCCAAGCCTTTAGCCTACGAGGAAGCAATTATTTATAGTGATTCGGAAGGGTTGGCGTAAAACTTGTCCTCACTTGGGTCATTCCCAGGAGATTTTTTCCTCAACTGGTAGACCGTCTACTATTAAATAAACATACAAAGGATTGGTGAGCTTAGGATGTCTAGATTTATGATTCTTCAAAAGAAGAAGAGCATACTCTCCTAATCCATGCCGTTTTCTCCCAAAACATGCAAAGCAATGTTCATTCATTCAAGCTATTTTGATCTTGATTTAGGTTGTTCCTATTTAAGAAAACATGATGCTTGAAGGTAAATTTGCCTTTTTCAATTGACCACATTTTTAGATGAGTAGATTGTTCAATTTATGATCCCAAAATGAATTAAACGATTGAACTTGTTCTTTGAACTAGAAGATTTAGTGATTTGTGTTGTTCATTTACTGATCCAAAATTAGACGATGAGGTTTGATTTGTTCAATTACTCCAAATTCCTTTCAAATCATAAATTGACTTGTGAGTTTTTGATTTTCATTAAAAAAGGAAAAGAGCATATTCCTCTGGTCAATTTAGTATAAGATTGGAAAATGTCTTTTAGTTTCAAAAGCATAAGAAAAGAATATAAGTCAAGATAAGGGATCAAAAATCTATAAAACCACAAGTTAGCATTTTATTTTCTCTCTCTTAGCTCTGACAACAATCTACAAACACAAGTTAGACTAAAAATATGATCACAATCACGAAAATGACCAAGTTAGCAAGTTAGAAATCAAATTTGCAAATGTCAGAACTCTATATTTCTGCCCCCTAGACAACAGATGATATTTCAGAGACCCAAAACAATAAACCCTAAAAATGATAAAATATTAACCGCAAATGATAATCTTCACCCAGGATGATATTCCTTTTACGTGAAACGATAATACATACCAAAAATGCAAAAACAATTACCAGAAATGATTTTAAGGCCAAATTTTACCTTCCAGAAGTGCAACGGAAGATGATATTAAAACTCCCAAAAATGATAAGTTGCTCCCAAAAATGATAAAATATTTACCAAAAATGATAAGTTGCTCCCGAAAATGATATAAGAATGACGGAAAATGATAAGTTTCTCCCAGAAAAGCTAAACTGCTTGCAAATTTTGAAAATGTCAAGGGAAGAGAGCAGAATTTGGTAAAATTTCAAGCAATAATTGCCCCACGGTGGGTACTAGAGATGTGTGTTTGATTTTTGTACCTGTTAAGAGACACAACACTTCAATAAATCATTGCATTAGTGAAAACATGGGGTTAGCAAACATAGCAATCACTAGAATTGATCTATTGCTTCCTATCTAGGAAGAGTATGAAAAATGACATAATAGCCCTCAGATTATGCATATTCCAATGACAAATACAACCTAAGAATGGAAGATTCAAATGAAAAGTAATCTAAATGATTCAAAAACATGCATTCTAGCTCTAAATGAAGATTATAGCAATATAACTAAGAATTAAGATAAAAAGCATTATGGAAGTCCTAACATGAGAAATATGATATTGCTCCTTCAATCCTCTATGGGCAGCATAAGGATGCTATCAAATCTTCAAAATTAGGAGCATTACAACAATACAATAAAAGACTTCCAATTTTAGGGCCAAAGCAAAGGCAAAAGAAAGGGCCATTTGAGCTCAAAATCCATCTTATTTATAGGAGAAATGGAGGAAGGGGAGAAGACTCTAGAAGGGATGCCATTAATGAGGGTGTAAGACTCATTAATGAGGTATGGGTGGAAGGAATATGTAAGATCCATTAATGCTTCATTTATGAAAACATTAATGAGGTATGGGTGAGGGTTTAAGAAGCATGGGTGAGGGTTTAGAGTCAAGCTTGACAACTTTGACTTTGGGGGGAGGGTTGAATTCTTAGTCACTCCTTAATGGAATGTGGCAAGCTTAAGGGTAGCTTAGGATTAGGATTAGGGGTTAAGGCATGTGATCAAGAAGATATAGAAGATAGGAGAGAGAATGAGTGGAGGTGGGATTAGCTAATTAGGGTTAATTAGCTAATTGAGAAGAATTAGCATGTGAAAGGGGTTGGGATGAGTTTGAAATCATGGTTGGGAATTTGAGATTGGTTAGGTTAGAGGGAATATTAATGAAATGAATTGTTTTAATAACATATTCACTCAATAATAGGGATTTAATTAATCACTTAAGATTTTAATTACTTAGTAGTAATTAATTAGGACTATAGCCAAATTGAATCAGTTTAGGCTAGGGGATTGATTTTGCAAGTGATGAGGCATGATTAGGATCTCATTAATTCCTATTAAAATAACTATCTTAGCCAGGTATGATTTGAATTGATTGAAATTGGATTGAATTAATTTGATTGGATTAGCTAAAGTGATTAATGTAAATTAGTGATTAGATTACTTAGGAGATTAAATATGATTCAGATGAATTATGCCACCTAATTGAAGAGTTGTCTGGGCATAATTGGGGGTATGATCACACTTAGGGAAATATAGGGTCTATAGTTAGAGTAGACCAAATCCAGGTGGTTACAAATGAAATTAGGCAGGGTGATCCCCTTTCCCCATTCCGTTTTATCATCATGGAAGGAGCTCTAGGTCGTAGATTCATCAGCCTTCAAAACCAAGGACTCATTCAGGGAGTGGAAATCACTTTGTCGGTTAAGGCTATTACACACCAAAAATTTGTGGATGATATACTCCTTTTTGGTAATGGAAATATCAGGGAGGCCTCTTTCTTTAAAAAAACAAAACCACGCTCTTGGGGGGAAACTTTATTGGAAAATTATGAAGGAAAAGGATCTTAAATGGGTGAGAATTCTTTGAGGTTTATGTATTTGCATAACCTGGAGGATGGAGAGGTGACAAGGACCTCTGATTTTCCTAAAGGATCAAGAATATGGAACTTCATCTCTAAATCGAGGGGCATCATTGAAGACAACATTTCTTGGAACATCAAGGATGGCTTTAGAGCCAGATTTTGGGATGATTCATGGGGTTGTTTCCCCAACATTAATTCCTTGCTCGGCCAAAAAAATATTAGCAAGATTTGTACTGACAAGTGGGGTTCATTGGTTAAGGACTACATCTCTCCAGGTTCATAGAACTTGATTCATGGGTCTTGGCAATGGAGGCATTTTGATCATCTCAATGTAGATCCTTTGGAGTTGTAGCATCCGAATAAGATACTTGCTGCCAGATATTTCCTGATTAAAGAAGGACAAGATGAATTCATTTGGATTGGTTCCAAAATAGGAGAATATAAGGTAAAGGATGGTTATAGAATTATCTTGGGATTGTCTTCTCAGCATCTCCCCCAATTCTCAAATCAGCTTTGTTGGAACAAAGATTGTCTCCCCAAAGCAGGAATATTTTCTTGGGTAGCAATTCAAGGGAGAATCTTAATAGAAATTTGGTTTAATAAAATGGGATATTATGGACCCTCCACATGCTCTCTTTGTCTTAAGAATGAAGAAGATACAAACCACCTATTCGTATCCTACCCCTTTGCTTCTGAATGTTTGCAGTGGCTTTGTGCCAAACTGGAATGGTCATCAACTATCCCGAATGATATCCTCTCTCTCTTTTTATCTTGGCCTCAAATTTTCAAGGACAATATCTGTGGTAATTTATGGATCATATCTCCCTCCATTCTTATATGGGAATTATGGAAAGAGAGAAACATAAGGATCTTTCAAGAGATCTCCTTGGATAAATCTTTAATTTTGAACTGAATAGAAGCCTCCATAGTGGAAGTAATGAATGCTCAGATACAATTGCACAGTGCACAACACAAATTCTATACCAGTTGGGATGTTCAAATGTTTAAAAATTGGTTTGCGATAAAGACTCCTACAACTATTGGTAAAGGTGTTAAAGCAAATGCCAATCTTAAAGCCAATTGCATTTGGAAGCCCCCTCCCATAGGTTGGTGTAAATTGAACTTTGATGGAGCTTCTAAAGGAAACCCAGGCCCCTCAGGGGTAGGCTACATTATTCATTCTAGTGATGACTCTATGATTGCTAAATTGGAAAAATCACTTGAATTTGGCACAAGTAATATGACATAATTTAAAGCTTTATTGTCAGGATTGTCTATGGCATTTGAATTGGGCCTAAAAAAGTTGGAAATTGAAGGAGACTCCCTGATCACTATTAATGCAGTAAGATCAGGTTTCACTCATAATTGGAAACTCCATGCAATACTAGAGGTCATTATAAATTTATTAAAAAAGTTTGATTCTGTAATCACCTAAAAATGGTCACATAAACCCTAGACCCCCAATCTTAGCAATTAATCAAGAAACCCTAATCTTGATTATTCTAAGTCCTAAATCAAATAGGCAATTCATCAAATCAAACTAATCTAACCTAAACCCTAGGTCCTAATCTATCATCTTACTTGATTAATTAATAATTCCTAAAATCACATTACATTGGCAAATAAACTTTATACTATTATTTAATTGATATTATGACATATTAATTAAATAAAAATTACAAAATTTTCAATTAAATCAAAAAGGAAGTAAATTAATTGTAAAAATATAAATGTGCATCCAAAATCAATTAATTTATTAAAAATGAATATGACATCATCAAATCCAGTTAACTGATTTATCAAAATGGAAACAATCCAGTTCCACTCAGTTAACTGATTCTCCACTGTTTATCATTTTAGAAACATTTCAGTTAACTGTAAAATGATTTTGGAAGTTTCCAAAATAACTGATCAGTCAGTTCACTCAACTGACTCTCTCAACAATCGAATCACTTGCACATGGATTATGCTTCTTCAATCAAATCTGAGCCACTCTTTTTGTTCAATCTCGACTGTCGATTCGAGAGAGATTTCTATAAAAGAAAAACTCTTTTCCTTCACAAAGGATCCTAATTTTATGATTAATGTTATTATACTATATTTTTATTAGCATTCTTAGCATTCTCTCATTTAGCTAATATTATTGTTTACTTTTATATTAATCATGCAAATCTAATCTTAGAGCATATTTCAATTGGTGTTTTAAAATCAATCTTACACACTCAATTTGGTGCTTCTAAAATGAATCCTAATTAGTTTTGGATGGACAAAAAACTACATTTGAATTTATATTAATCATTTATTTACATTATCATAGCTTTTAAAATCCTTCATTTAGGTCTTTAGTGTAGTCACTAAGCTTGCAATGACCTGAGAGCAAGCTCATACTCCTGCCTTCTAGAAGGCAACAGGTCGATTCTTTCATACACGTAGGATGAATGAATCCATATTCATTCCTGTATACAATTGAAGAGCAATGACCATGTTGAAGTGTTCTGCTAAGTAGAGGCTACTTTTAGCATACACAATTTTGGCACCCACCGTGGGGCTCGAACCCACGACCACAAGGTTAATTTTTGTGAGTTTTGTGATAAATTTCTGGGCTATTTTTCCAGAAATCCAACTGATGTTTTTATTGGTACATGCACTTATGACATTATATAGATCCAAAATTTATATTTCTGGAAAGGCATTTGAGTTAGCTTTTATATTCCATTGGTTTGAATTAATTTCCTTCAGATTTGCAATAGTTATGGTCATTTTAGTGCAGACTAGTCAAACCTAATTTTCTAGAAATCTGACTGATGTTATTATTGGTACATACACATATTACATGATACAGATCCAAAATTTATATTTATGAAAAGGTATTTGAGTTGTCTTTCAGATTTCATTGGTTTGAATTAATTTTGTTTGGATTTGCAAAATTTATGGTCATGTTAGTGCAGACTAGTCAACCTAATTTTCTAGAAATCTGATTGATGTTTTTATTGGTACGTACACATATGAAATGCTACAGATCCAAACTTTATATTTATAGAAAGGTATTTGAGTTAGCTTTAATTTTCCACTAGTTTGAATTAATTTTGTTGGGATTTGCAAAATTTATGATTGATTTAGTGGAGACTGGTAAGAACCTGATTTTTATGACAATAGGTTTTTTTTATTATCAAATGATATATTATCTTTGACTAACCTGATTTTCTAACATGCGGGATTGGCAAGCTGTGTGTTTTTTTTTTTTTAATGGATTTTTATAATAGTGGGTTGCATGTGTAGGAATAGGTAAGGTTTTCATAATAGTGGTTTGCAGGACACTGAAAAAGAAGACTAAAACACAAACTACTGACGAATTGGTTTTGCAAGTTGCCTTTGATCGATAGAATGCAAAATAGTGTGCTTGCATCTTGTTTTTGATTTCTTAAAATAGGAACCCACATGTAGGACTTATTAAAATGAACATTTGTTTGTTGTTTTAGGAATAGCAATAATGTCAGGAAACTATCCTCTCACCCTTTTGGGATGATCAGAAATCTAGAAACACTATTGTCATTTTCTTATTTTGTTTGAAGTGTCTTCTAGTTTTGTAAACCCTAGGAATTGCATGGACGTATCGTCTCCCCTCGCCTTCGCAGATCTTGGGTGAAAGATAAATCCAAACAAATCCTTTAGTGTACCTACCTCCTGAGTGCTTTAACAAAGCCGGTGAGAGTGGATTGCCCAACTGGTAACAGGCTAAAGCCAAGCCCTTTCAAATCGGTATACAAAAAATGCCATTGTGATTAGTATCACAGTGGATAGGTGTGAATTTTTTGTGGCAACCAAAATCTCCTCTAGTACCCTAGTGGTGTGTTAAAGTCCCTATATTGTTAAGGTGAAAGCCTTGCTTTGAAAGGATTGGGAGAGCCCCCTTAATTGGGAAAATGACTTGATCACAACCACCTGAATGGATGTCC
>MU224565.1:124799-134874 GCA_018584345.1 Thuja plicata | reverse complement strand
CTTGCACATGGATTGTGCTTCTTCAATCAAATCTGAGCCACTCTTTGAAGTTCAATCTCGACCGTCGATTCGAGAGAGATTTCTATAAAAGAGAAACTCTTTTCCTTCACAAAGGATCCTAATTTTTTCTTAATGTTATTATGCTGCATTTTTTTTCTTAGCTTTCTTGCATTTATAGCATTTATTCAATATTGTTTTTTACTTTGAATTCAAGCAAATCAATCTAATTTAGAGCACACTTGGATTTGGTGTCATTAAAATTGAATATCTCACATTTCATTTAGTGCTTCTAAAATTGAATCTTAAGTAGCTTGGATGAACAACAAATTGCATATCATTTAGATTAATCAGAGCATTTTACTATCACCATATAGATTAAATCCTTCATTTAGGTCCTCGGTGTAGTCATTGAGCTTGCAATGACCTGAGAGCAAGCTCATACTCCTGCCTTCTAGAAGGCAACAGGTCGATTCTTTCAGACATGCAGGGTGAATGAATTGATATTCATTCCTGTATGCAGCTGAAGAGAAATGACCATGTTGAAGTGTTCTACTAAATCAGAGGCCCACATTTAGCATGCACACTTTTAGATATCTTCTTGGGCTTCTTGGCAAGTATCGTGCTTGCAGGAGCTTCAAAAAATTTAGCAGAAGAGCTTTGTGATCGCTTATTTTTAGGCCTTCACAACACTATTCTCAACATAGATTCCAACCTAACAACTCCACTACCATGGGATCTATCCATAGTAATGACAATGGGACAACCCTTTCTAGGCTTTGTGGTTGGCCCAAGAAGAAACATCTATGTTGGTCTGCCCAAATGCCTCTTCATTCTCTGGGGCTGATAATGAGAGGAACACCAGCTATGGTTGTCGATGATGAAGAGAGGAATTAACTTTCTCTCAAAATACCTTGGTATTGAGGATGGCCTAAATGTCCCTTTTGGGGACAATCTAGATGACAGCTTACCATGAGTATATCAATATAAGTACCAAGAGAAACTTGATGGCATGAGAAGCTCAGATTCCTTAGATAATGAGGAGGAGGAAGAAGATATGGAGGTAGACTCCAAGGAAGAGCATGATGAAGATGATGAGGAAAAAGAGGGGGATGAGGAAGAAATAGAAGAAGAGGAAGTGATGGGGGAGGATGTGTAGGTGGAGGGCTTGATGGAGGAAGACCAAGAGGAAGGAAGTGGCTCTCCTATTATGGGAGAAAGCCCAGATTTAAAATTTGTAGCAAGCACAGAGAATGAATCCACTTCACCATCAGAATAAAGCTATGAGATAAGTATGATGGGGGCTTAGTGTCCTCCTTTTTTTGTATATGTTTACATCTTTTTCTTTGATTACAACCCAAACTTCATACTTTTTGAGACTTTTCATTGAGCCTAGGTGCTCTCTCTGGGTTCACAATCCCCTTGGTGGGATTGGATTTTGAACCAGTTCTATACTTTATGTTGTTTGCTTTTATTATTTTCAGTACTTTATATATATAAATCCTTCGGCTTCGGCCCCTTATTGATAATATATATATATATATTTTAATATATGTTCTTTTAAGATGTAAATAATAAAAATTTGAATCTAAACAATACAACTGATTATATAATAGAACATAGGAAAATGTCATTATTGCAGGACAAGATACTTTTGCTACCACATCTCTGTGGTCTAAATAGAGTTTATAGTCATCTCAATCTTTTCTATAAATTCTAAATGGGTTCTGAACTCAAATGAAAAAAATATGATTCAATTACAACAGACATCACCTGAAGAGAGGGCATATCTATGAAGGCAAAAAAATTGAAAATGCAAAGCTGTGGTGTTTAGATCTGCATGAATAACCTCTCTACCACATCCAATGCCTGCATCGATCCAATATGTGTTATTTAAATATTTCCTAGATATGAGAATTGTGCTACTGAATACAATTTTGATCTAAAAAAGTACAACTCAAATTATAATTTTTGAAATAGTTTACCTAAAATCTCATACTAATTATTTCATTAAAATTCATATATTAATATTATTTTAAATAAATCATCTAAATAAATCAAAAATTACATTATATTCATTAGAACCAACCCCTTCACACACACACACACACACGAGAACAGAAGATGCATTTAGGTCTGTTTACTCAAAGACTCAATTTTCAACATAAACACTCTTTTGCTACAGACAACATAATCACCCTAAATAAATCATCTAAAATAAGGACAATCCATTTATTAATATGATTTCAGATGAGATAATTTACAAATCAAAACAAAAAATATGTTAATACTATTAGATTTCTACAATTTATATAGAATTCTTTTGTTTAAAAATTTTGAATTAGATTGTGTAAGAATTTTTAAAATCAATGTTTCAAATCACACTCCCTGATTTATCATCAGAGTAAAAATGATCAAATTTCAAAGGAGATAATTCATCTCCTTTGAACTTTGATCATTTTATTGTGATGATTAATCAACAAATGCAATTCAAAACGTTGATGTTAAAAATTCTTACACAATCTAATTTAAAAGTTTAAAACAAAACATATGTTGTTTAAATTCTATCATAAACAAAAGTGATATATTTCTATTAAAATACCGACTGTTTACTTGAAAACCAGGTTTACACAAAGAAAACCATAATAACATTCATCCTAAGCTTTAATTTTTGGTCCTTTCGAGCATGTGCAACAACTCAATTGATGGATTGTGTTTCATTTTCTTGGGTAATTATGGTATAGGAAAGATTGGTGATTTCTCTCTTACCTTCACAAACACATGTGGGATGCATGGTGTATGGGACAAGTCTCAAATTATGTCTTTGACAGGCTTTTGGATCGATTTGATCTCGGGGTTCCTCTCTATTCTTTCGAGACTGGGTGTTTCATGTTTATGTAAAATTTTATTGTACTTTCTAGGATAGGGGGTTTTCTTCCTCTTCTTTCCCCCTTGAGCCTTTTTGAAGCAGTTTTAATAAAAAGTATAATGGATTTGCCATTTTTTGAAAAAAACAAAACATTCATCCTAAACTTAAAAACAAGCAAACCTGTAAACATAGTTAAGAGCTATTTTTATTTCATTTTGAAAATGGTGGTCAATTCCCAGGTGTTATACGCTGTCAACCAATGAAAGATGTTCAATGAGATCATCTACAGATGAAGAGCATAGAGGAAGGGCATTGAACATGTCCTTCACATCCTTTATCATCTTCTCAACACGTTCATCATAAGAGGGAGACTGATAAAAAATAAATCAAAACTCCAAATTCTTTAGTACAACTTTTCATTTATCCTCTTTCTTTTGTTTCTTCATTTAGATGATCAATAAAAAATGTGGTCTCCAATATTAATCAATAAGAACACTCACATAATCGAATTTATAAACTTTCAAATTATGCACTCATTAAACTTATCTCAAAATGATATAAATTAAGAAATAGGATAAAATACGACAGATTATGCAGTGACAGTAACTTGTATGAATCTTTAATGACTCTTTGTTCATTCGAAAAAAAATAATCCTAGAAACTAATCCAAAAGTACTAGAACTATATTATAGTCATTAAAGTGAGCTCAAAATAAATAGTAGATTAACTTACTTCATAGGTTTTTGAGGGTGACAATTTCCAATACGTCATGTAATGCCTTCATTAGTGGTAATGAGTGCCATATTGATGGGAGTTCGAGCAACTCTAGAGCGCACATGGATTTTGGTGTTAAGGTATGGTGTATTGAAAGGCTTGTGATGAAAAAGAGGCTTCTGATGAATGAGTGGCTTTTGTAATTTGTAGGGTCCAACCAAAGAGGAATCCAATGGTGTAATGCAACCCAAAGACATTTTTTCTCTAATTCTTTCCTTCCCTTCACTTCTCTTCCTTAATCTTATTTTGTGCTCTTTTACTTTGAGCTTTGTGCTCCACTCCAATTTATAGAAGTCCTATGGAACATGTAGATACCAAACTAGCCTATCGAACAAACATTTTTTCCATAGTACTAACGGGGCCATACCTAATTCAATGCATTATCACCTTGGTTAGGTAAATCCATTGCAAGATCTTTTGAATCAGAGAGATAAAAACATGGTAAAATGCGTGATGTGAACAAACAAATTTTTTAATAGCCCATATAAACCAAGTTCTAAGCATATTGTTGTAATCCACACAGCATATGTCATTTTAGGAAGGAAGGATGTTACTAGGATGGTGGAGATTGTTGTCTGTTTCTAACCATTTAGGGTCAAATTTTAGCTTTCATCATTAAATTAAATGTGGGAAGAAAGAAAACAATGACACCAGGCTACAAAGAGTCAAAGAGTAAGAAAGGAGGTAAGGAAAAGGGTGAAGAAGAAAAGGTTTAAAATGAGTTTGAGAAGGATCAAAAGGAATTGAAATCTAGTGAGAAGAAGTCTACTATAGTAGGAAATCCTACTGAGGGAACTGATAAAATTGACAATATTGTTATTCTTGACAACATTGTTAAAGACATTAAGGAATATGAAAGAATGACAGAAGTGTGGACTCACTTTGATAAATTTGATAGTGAAGAGAAAAGAAAAATAGAAGATGCATTTGTAGAAAGTCTACATAATTTTTACAAAGCACCAAGTGAACTATACAAGGTTGTGCCTAAGGAACTGTATAAGGCAATTGACAAAAGATGGAGAGAAGCTTTGAAGATTGATAGAGTAATGATGGAACAAGAACTTGCACTGTTACAACCTAAATTGTCTACCAAAAAGATAGAGTTGATGATTGAAGCAATGAGAGAAGAATCTAAGACAAGGAAAAGAGTTACAAGAATTCTCATTGGAGAAACACAATCGGTAAGAGATGAGATAGTGGATTTATTAACAAAGTTTATAAATTCTGAGACTACTGATAAATACAAATTGGTTGAAGAGGAAAGAAAACAACAAGAGATAGAAAATGAAGAAATTAATGATTTCATAGATAATGTTATCTCTGGTATCCCAGAGAAGATAAAAAACATTGATACTCAAACTGATGTTGAAACACTGAAAGTGCAGATTGCTGAGGAAGAAACATAAAAAAAGGATGAAGGACATATTTTCTTTAAAGAAAAATAAATCTAACCAGTGAAGGTAGCATAGTGAAGAAGACCAAAACAAATAATTCAACTAGTTCCGTCGAGGAGGAAGATGAAGAAATGAAAAAAACTATTGACATTACTTAGCTGAGCCCTAAGGAGCTATTGAAAATGTCTGATAAAATCAAGGAGAAAGAAGAAAGGGACAGATTGAAGGGAAAGAAAAAGAAGGTCAAAATACTAAAATGATCTAGAAACATCATTAGGAATCTATTACCTAATGTGGGATATGAGAAACAAGATAATACAATTGATCAATTGGGTATATTGGTCAATGGTTGTTTCTGATCAAGTACCTAACTTGGAGAATGCACCTATGGAGTTGGAAATGAAATAATATGAGAAGAAACAAACTGACAAGTTGAAAGAGATCATATTAGTAGAAAAAGAGTCACTTGCAATTATAGTGAATAAAGTAAAGGAAATCCTACAGGAAACAGGAAAAATACTTGCAAAGATTTTGAACTTTACATATTTCACAAAAAGACTAGGAGAAAAAAAGAGATGATGCTCAGCATGAGCTTGATGCTTTGGTTACAAAGTTTAATCCCCTAACTAGTTTAGTTTCAGCATATAACTTGGTAAGGTGAAAATGGTTTCATACAACATGAAACAGTTGGAACCATAGAAAGATAAAATAATAATATCTCTTATGGAGTTACAAACCTACCTAGCTCCCACCATAGATCTTACACAATAGAATGTAAGTGATGTAGAAAAAATACTAAGTCTACAAGACGTGATTACTTTGAATGATATGGAAGGGTCAACATCAGTTATCCATGGATATATTATATCTATGGAGCACTTAAAAGAGTCATGGGAAATGTCATTGGAGTTAGCAAAGACACTCTTCAAGGATGTCTTTGACAAAATGTAATTCTGGTAAGTACTTGTCATCCTTTGTCATTGTTGACAAAAAGGGGGAGATAAATGTGTATGGGGACTAGAGATAGATGTGGTGCATGCATAATGTAAAGGGGGTATGATTTGACTAAGTAGTACGTATGTATGTAAGATTTTTTAGAGTTAGGCATGACAACATTTTGAGAATTTTGAGATGATTATCAGAAGTTTTTGCCATCAATGCCAAAGGGGAAGATTGTTGAAATTATGATAGTTTTGGAGGATATATGTAGAGCGGTCATGAGTAGATTTATAATTGGTTGTTCTTGATGGAAATGTATTCAGTGATCTCATCATTACAATGATTGGTAAAGGGAAGATCAACTATGTATGTTGACTAGAGTTCCGGAAGAATAGTATCAGACACAAATTGTGGTAGCGTTCAAGTTGAAGAAATATTCAGATGTTGTGATTGTAGATATAGTATGTATATGGTATGTGAAATCAATGATTCCAACCAAAATAGTTTATCTTAAGTTTTAAATGAATTATATTTTGAATGAGAAGATAGTTTACCTATCTGATCACCGATCATAGTTTCATATTAATTTGATTAAGGTGGTGGATTTGAGGCCAACATATTAATTTTAATATTGATAATACACTTGGGGACGACATATTGAATGTTGTTGATGTTGATTTTGAGGAGGTTGGATAATATTTTGAACCGACTATGGTGGAAAGTTCTAGGTCTTGTGTGACCTAATGACAATTTATATAAGGAGCACTAAATCATTTGATTTAGGGTTGCGATTGTATTTTCAGATTGGGCAATCATGAGTTGAAGGAGAAGATATCTGTATAGCGTCAAGAAGGAAAGGACCATAAAATATCTGATAGGAAATGAGTCCCATTCTACAGATCAATATATCTTATTGTTCCCTAACAATTGTAGTAGGTTAAATCCCTTAACAAGGTAAACTTTAAAAGGTTCTTATATTTAAATCCTTTAACAGGGTAGCTTCTAATTTATTGAGCTTTGAAATACTCTAACGAGGTAAATCATAACTGATCTTATTGTACTCATAACAATTTACTAATCACTTGTAACATGATGAACCCTCAGAAAGGGTATTTTTAGGTCCTAACAGGGAAAACTCATTTACAATTGTGAGTGTCATCCATATTGTGGTTTTTTGCCTCTTACAAGGTTTTCCATGATAACATATATTTTTTTTAATGTTTTTTGAGGTTGTAGATGCTTGATATTTTTTATTGTTATTTGTTTACTTCAGTTATATGCTTTGTGGTTTGGAAGTTAATACTACAGATATTCATATCGGTGGTTGAATTTGTTCATTATATGTTTGTACTAATTCACCCCTCTCAGTCATAAGATTTACAACACCTTTAAATTATCCAACATTCCCTTCATAATCCCAAAAATGGGCACATTCTTCAAAGTTTCCCTTTGGAATGTGAGACAAGAAATGTCTTTATGGAAAATCTGCTCCAACCCTCAATGTTCTCTCATCCTCTCCCATTGTGACACTTGTCACAATGGTATGCATTTGAGAAAGAAAAATCCATGTGCTCTCTCTTGGATGCATCTTGACCCTTCCTCACCATTCAACCTAATCCGTCTATTCACCCTTCCTCAAGCCTATAAATTGATCCCTCATTTCCTTCACAAATCATCCACCTTTTATGCATTGTTATTATGCCACTTTGAGTCTAAATCCATTACAATCATACCCTAATAATGCCAAATTGATCCCAAGCTTGAATCTTGAGAACATCATTGAAGGAAACATCAAAATCATTAGAAAAATATACACATCAAGGAGGATTTTGGGTTCTACTTCTAATGTTTTCATTCCCTTATTTTTATTCCTTCTTTGTCTTATCTCATATGTTGTTAGTTTGAATGTTTATTTTGAATATTTTCCTTCTATTTGACTCTCCCTATTTCTTGCATATAGTACGTACTTGGGATGAATATTTGTGTTGTTGGAGGGGGTTGGCAAGTGCTTGAATGCATACCCATTCTTGAAATTATCCCTTTCTAATGTCTTGGCCTGGTGAGATTGGTTGAAAATGATCTTGACGAGGCTTTAAACCTTTTGCAAAACAAGTACATATTTTTTAAAAAAGCATACCTATTCTGGCTCGGGTACCCTTTTTTTAAAATACTTACCCTTTTTAAAAAAATTGTATCGAGCACCCAAACCTAAATAGGTATGATTTTTTTTCAAAATGGGTACCCATTTTTTGTGAAATCCCCAAGGTTAGGAAAAATTCATCAAATAGTGACCCAACTTCTTGCACATACCCACAACTGGATGGTTTTTAGTCATAAGAAGAATCAAATATAGTGTATAGACTCAAGAATGCAATTTATGGAACTAAGAAAGCTTCTAGATCTTAGAATGTAAGGTTGGAAAAGTATTTATTATAGTAGAACTTCAAAAAAGGTACCCCTCAACACCACTCTTTAATTTCAATTGCTTATTTGAATTTAGTTAGTCTAATTTTGTTAAGTTTGACCCTGACATTGTGAAAATTTGTACATGCAAATGAATTCATACATTTGATATCACTATTCTCTTTATCATAAGTTATAATGTGTAAGAGTACTTTTCATCAAATGCAATGTCAAATTTGGAGAAGAAATCTACATATGAAAGAAATGAAAATGACTTAATAAATTAGTAAGACATGGTGGAAATGATATGAGGAATTTTATTGAGGTTATGACAACATGGAAATAGTTGCAAAATGATCTCTTGATGATTTTATCATTTGGCATCATAAGGAAAAGATAACTTGTCATCCATGTGGAGGATACAATCATGGTATTTTTTTCATCACCTACCATGTGAATTAGAACACGAATAACATAATAGTTAGAATGGATGGAAAAATAAATAAGGGGTTGTGTGAAATAAATGGGAAGAATGAAGTAAGGGTATGTGCAAGATCATGAGGGGCCAAACTATGCCCTTAAGTGGCAATGAAAAATTGGCAAATCAGGGTTAGTCAATTTGACGTGAAAATTTGAACTAGCTATCAACCTAATACCAAAAAGTTGTAAGAATAGAATCTGTAGGAAATTGAATGTAGTTTCTAAACTACTAGGCCTTTTCTGAAAAAAGATTAATATAATTGGTGAAAAGTATAGATTTCAATGCAGTATTACAAAAATTTCAGGAAAAAAATAAGTAGGTATATGTCTGACCACCTTAATCATGATCAAATGATAATATTTTTTTATAAGATTTTAGATATACATAGTAGGCTCATGCCAAGATGTGACCATATTTTTGTGTAATTTTATTCTAAAAAAATAATTAATTATGAATTTTCTGCTACAACATTTTCAGAATAAAAATACTCCTGTGTCTGACCACCTTAACTCATTGAAAACTTTACCAAATTCAAATTTTTTTTCCCTTATAGCAGGTGAAGCATAGAATGTGACACATTTTACGAATTTCAAAAATGTTATACCGTCTGAAAGCTATAGTCATTTTTCAATCAGTATGTAAATCAACACTTTAGAGGTAACTCAATTAGAAAATAACTAATAATTACTTACCGAATTAAAAATTTGACAGCAATTATATCGATAGAAAGCTGATAATCTCCTTAAAATACCCTTTTCATTTCTTCAATTTTGGGTGAAGAAAAATTCGTCAACTACATGGTCGAAGTCTGAAACTCAAAGAAACAGGGGAAAAACACGTTTTTGGGACATTTGAAGAGCTGACCAGGTAGGTTTGGTGCACAAAGCAATACCGAGCCTAATCGAGTACCCGATATTTTTGGGTACCCGAAAACCCTGGCAGAATTCTAAATTTTGAAGTTTCCCTCCCCTTTCTCCCTCTCATTTTTTGATATTATATATTAGATATATAATATTAGATTATATATTAAATTATATATTATATATTAGATTAGATTATATATTATATTATATATTATAAATATTATAGATTATATATATATATATATTAGATTATATATTAAATATTATATAACATACATTTTACATTAAATATTATATAATATATATTAATATTAAATGTTACATTATAAATCATATATTATATATTATTTTATAT